>JAUTBQ010163012.1:0-12489 GCA_032361185.1 Lepetodrilus ovalis | reverse complement strand
TCTCTCTCTCTCTCTCTCTCTCTCTCTCTCTCTCTCTCTCTCTCTCTCTCTCTCTCTCTCTCTCTCTCTCATTCACTTACTCTCACTCTCACACGTACACGCGTGCATTCATTTGTTGCAAAAAGATATATAACGGGAAAATGCAGAGATTATTGTAGTAGTTGCAAAGTCAATGTGAGACTGGTAGTTGGATATCGGGAGGATGTTTTACCCTATTAAATATGACAAGCCAATGTCTGTAAATCGGTAACTAAGAATGGACCTGTTGGCTTTGTGTACACGTTAGGATGATCAGTTTTATATTTCAGAGACTTGAGGAAGCTTTTCATAACACAACTAAATCAATCCTTCCAGACAAAGATACTTCTAATAGATTTCATCACATCCGCATTAAATTCTTTGTACAGGGTAACCATCAATGGCCGTTTAAAGCTTCGAATCCAAAAACAATAGCCCTCTCTGAAAGATAATCCTTCCACGTTTGAGCACATCCACTTGAAGCCTCTCGCGCGTCTGAAGTGTCCTAAACTTGCTACCTGTTAACACCTTAGGTGCTGGTGGATATCCGATACGCCCGTCTCGTGGATAGAACATACCCGTACTTGACCTTTCAAGAGTTAAGACTTGGGGGTGACGTAACACATTGTAGCTAGATATGAATTGTTACTGATCAAGGGTATTAAATATCAAAGTGGCGGCACCCTAGGAGAAATATGTTAGACAACATTATGGCCAAGAATAGGCCTACTTATCGTGACGTATTGTACTGTGCATGATCATGCATTTGTGAGCATGATGACTAAAGTTGGTGCAAGAGGACGAATCGTGACTGCGGCACTGTACATGATCATGCATTCGTGAGCATGATGACTAAAGCTAGT
The DNA here is from genome assembly GCA_032361185.1 of Lepetodrilus ovalis. Taxonomy (NCBI): domain Eukaryota; kingdom Metazoa; phylum Mollusca; class Gastropoda; order Lepetellida; family Lepetodrilidae; genus Lepetodrilus; species Lepetodrilus ovalis. Next base: position 11,608 of record JAUTBQ010163012.1, on the reverse strand, counting down.
GCAAGAAGACGTATCGTGAATGTGCATGATCATGCATTCGTGAGCATGATAACTAAAGTTGGTGCAAGAAGACGTATCGTGACTGTGCATGACTAATGTTGTGCAGGAAGACGTATCGTGACTGTGCATGCATTCGTGAGCATGATGACGTGCAAGATGACGTTTCGTGACAGTGCATGATCATGCATTCGTGAGCATGATGACTAAAGTTGGTGCAAGAAGACGTATAGTGACTGTGCATGATCATGCATTTGTGAGCATGATGACGAAAGTTGGTGCAGGAAGACGTATCGTGACTGCGGCACTGTGCATGATCATGCAGACGTGAGCATGACTATAAGTAGATTGTATGCAAGAAAGTATGCGATAATGCAGATATATGAGCATCATTGCTATAAGGAATCGTGGATTTTAGCGGTTCCTGGATAAATCAGCATACTGGTATTAAACGGTTCCGTATTCGTTGACACGGGACGAGTGTTTATATAGAATGGCAGTAGGCCTACATCCGGTTTTGGTCAATCTGACACTCACGGAGAAGGTCGAAGCTTTGATTGCCCGATGGACATTTCCATATCATAAAGAATGACACTATATACTTTGTTCCTTTTGCGACATATCACAAAACCCGAGGTAGTGGATGTTCTTGACTTATATATATCAGCAACTACAAGTTATCTCCAAACCATTGCAAGCCTGTTTGCCAAGAATCGGGAACGCATTTACTTACAACTTGAGATAAAATGTTTTGAATACATTTTAAAAATGTTTTACCGATGAAAAATTATTTAAATGATCATTCTACGAGAAAGATTTTTAGGTTGGGTTTTATATTTTGCAAATGTCCCAAGGCTGCTTTAAAAGTATATTTGTGTTTTCTATTTAAGTTATATTGCCTATAGTAAATACTAAATGGACATTACGTCATGACGTACTACAACCTGTTAGGATTAGCTCATAGCTTTGCAATACCGACATCGTATGAAGTATTAGCTATAATTAACATGCCCAGGCATTGTCCGAAATAGCATTATATTTATTACATACAGTCAATTATTTTAAGTGCGGTATTTTGTACAGATTACTTGTTATGTCAAATAGGGTGTTTACCAGAATAATCTCAAATTTACGCCCCTAACCACAGAGGGATTTTGTCAAACTATTTTGAAAAAAAAAATAGGTTTATAGAATACTTGAGGAAACCATTGATTTCATGAATGCTATTTTGTTTTTAAAGTTTAAGCTCGTCTATGATACTTAGCTATGTTATTCTTGTGTCTATATGTTCATTATGGAAACCAAGTGGTGTCATGTCCGTTTTATTTATTGGAGTAGTTTTGAGATCACCCCTATTGCTATCGTCCACAAGTCATTTCTCTATATTTATGGCTTTACTTAAAGCTCTTTGAGTGGAATTCATTTCTTGTAAATTTTGGGTCAAAAGCCCGAGGAATTTCCTTTGTTTTTACACCGTTGTTCTTACTCCTATTTAGTTTCCAGCGAAATTTCAGCAACAAAGAAACCCTCAACCGAACCCGGACGAAACCTGAAAAGTAGTTCCTCAGGCAACGTATTCATACTCACGTAATTAAGTTTGGCTTTTATCCAGACGATGGTAAGATTCCTTCCGGCGTATCACAACGTTTGCGGCAAACCGCGTCTCTTGAAAATAGGGCTTTTGTTTTTGAGAATGTCCTTGCGTCTAGTTTATTGATTTTTGGAAAGAAAATATTTCCTCCAAGGCTTTTGAAATGTCTCGTTCCATTGATGTCTTGTGTGAGTCCTACAGACCTCAATGTTAAGACATTTTGATGCCGATACCAGTAGCCAAAAGACAGGCGCTGGTCTATATAAGAAGTAGAATGTTCACCAAAGACCTAAGTGGCTGCTACGAGTCAACCTTTAAGATACTGACGTAATTTTTTTTATTCCACCACAAACCTATTTACAATGTGCTTAAAATAATAATGTCTGTTTTCAGTAAGAAAACTTCTTTTCAGCGAATATAATTAATCCCAGTACCGCAATATTCAGTAACGTCGATCATGTTTTAAGTAAGCGCGTTATTATTAGTGTATTCCCATAAGGCCAAACTAACGATAACCATCAACGCAGGATCAATGTTTAAAGTCTTTTTACGTGTTGTAGTTATAAAATATTGTGGTGTTTGATAATGTATGATGAAAGGTTAATACGAAAGTAAGAACAATACGACGTTGCTTTCATTGTGTCGTTTTTATTTGTGTAAGTTTCTGTAAGTTTTCAAAATACTTTATTTCATTAGTTAATAAATACACAAATATTTATTTTTAACGAACGCTGACATCTATTTATAGAACCATTTTGATGCTCAGTGTTACGTATTTTCCCATTTGTAAATAATTTAAAGGATTCTATTTAATTTCATTGCGCATGTTTTTTAAAAAGGAATTCTAATGACAGTTTTCTATGTGAAGAAACATATGTTGGTTTGGATAATGAAGCGTATTAAATGTTATATGGCTTAGTATGACAAGGAACAAATTAATCTCTCCGATATTGGATGTTGCGTCTACTATGGGCAAAGTGAAACATTAGATATAAGTATATTTCTTTTTTACCTCGCTGACGTTTGCCACATGTACACCGTTCGGTTCATTTTGCTTTCAAAATGACACTCTATACCACCATCTTGGAAATCCGCGGAGAAATGTCAGCTACTGTTACAGACATTGTAGATTGAAATACCGTATCAACTTCATCTTTGGGCGCTTTTTTTTTCATGATTGCGGACGTGTAACATAACCTTCAACAAAAATATCCTACAAAAAAAACAACACCACACCGTAATGTGAGTACTGTTTAGAGTTGAAAGTATGAACAAGGTCAATTATTAAAATGTGTGGACGATTCCTTAGTCAGTGGTACGTTGGTAATAACTATCAGGTAAATCGTAAATGAATATTGTTTACAGACGGAACCGAGTTTGTTAGACAAACTGGTAACCGTCTGACTTCCGGGTAGAACTACATCCGGGTACACAGGGTTAGTTTTGCTAGGGGTGTAATGCAAAAGAAACACTTGGGTACCCGGATGGTAGAACTATGGATATTACAACAATGCATCTTCAATATTACGCAAGCAAGCCTTGACGTAAGATCCGAGTCTGCGAGTCACTGGTATTCGTCTATTAAGCAGACTAATGGCCTATACTAATTGGGTTGACTTCCGGGTCCAATAATAGACGGTTTACCACACACCTAACCAATGACCATACACCTAGCTCGTAAGTAGGCCAGAAAATTGGAAAAAAGAGTTTTGATTAAGATAGACCACGCGGCTACGAAACCATTCTGAGTACGACTTCATGCTGAACTGAAAGTTTTGTCTACAAACCCACATTTAACATTAGCGAGTTGCGCATGAAATCATACTAATACACGCTCCGTAACCTCGCGGTCTCGTTATAACGTAGATGTGGTAACAGGTGATTTTGGACCCCGGGGTACTTTGTAATGTTTTCAGGGCGTTGAGAATAAGCCTGTCAGCAAATGCACATTTCACAATTGGTTGTCACCGCACTCACTTGCGTCGTAAAATTCCAACAGAAAAATAGAAGTTACATGTTAAACATATTTATTTATTCGATGTATGTACAGTCAATAAACTGTAAAGAATTCGTCATAAAATTATAACAGACACTGCGTAGTCCAAGCCACACTGACTTAATGCACAGATGTAATGACGTAGAACAACAAAACTGATGACGACATGAGACAGGAACCACTATACTTATAAATAGATTTCATTTTCTTTTGGACACTAAAATAAAAACAGGTTTTACACAATAGTTGATAATACAATTCCATAAAGGATTTACTGCAGTTTACCGTTAAATTGTATTCTATGCATTGTTATGTATTGGAAGATGAATAATTGTACTTAAAATGGTTAGAACATTAAAAATACGTAATTACGTTTTACGTATACGTTTTAATATATAAATTATATGTATTTTTGCCTATTAGAACATGACAATAATCCCCCAACCCCACTTCAAAGTACAAATATCAAGAAAATTAATCATATACATGTACATGTTTCTTCAATACAAATTATGTACAGTACAAATCTTCTTGAAATAGTGCTTTCACATTACAGTTTAATATTGATTAAAATACAATAGCTCTACTCTCAATAGTAAAATCCAACAACATGTAGCAATGAGATGAACTCTAAATTATCAAATAATAAAAGGAAGAAATGTGTGCACATATATTCCTCTATTCCACACGATGAAGGTAACGTAACATACACAAGTAATTATTAAATCGTAATTATTAAATCATAATTATATCGGAATTTAGTTTTTCAATTTTATTATCAAGATCTTCTTCATACATATCATATATCAATAATATAATGCGAAAGAAATAAAAAAAATATATAATTCGGAGAACATGAATCATCCAGGTGGATATTATTAACATTAAGTGCCACAATATTCTATACGACAGGTTTAAATTTACATTCACAGTCCCATATTAAAAAGCGCCGCTCTGGAATGTGTTGCTAAATGGGATGTCTTGCTAAATGGTATCCTTGCTAAATGTATCTATCGACTAATAGATCAGACATTCTACTTATCAGGAGCTTCTGGTAAATGCGAGGCCGACGCGTGACTTTAATTTCTTAAAAGTGGTAAAGTGTGGAACGGAATTAATTCGAAACAGCTCCATAGGTAAAACTAAAATAAAACGCCGATTCACGTACACTATCTAACAGCCAGCGCCCATACTGTTTCTGTTTGGCTAAACTGTTTTCCAAAATGGCACCCAGATTGTTAGATAAACGAAAACAGATGCCCGAATCCTTCTCCGTGAGAGAGTATAGGAATTTCGCAATGGCTGCCATATTGGATCCGCAATACCAGAGTTGTCACAGTTGTCAGTATAAAACCTGAACCGGAAGACGAACATGGATCGGAATTCCTAGATAGCTGCCATATTTAGATTTCATTTGGTCAGGTGCGCGGTTCGCTCTTTAACACTCGGAGGAAGAGGAAACGATATGAAAGCGTTCTTCCCGCGTAAATATTCATATCAATTCACAGGCAGATGTATATTTCCGCTTGCCTATTAAACTACTGTTTAAGTTACGACGGGGCGATGTTTCTGCACGGAGATGAAATCATAAGAGAGACCTGATCTAAATAATCATCGTTATCAGTCGAGGGCATTCAGAGCGGATAGTAAGAACGTGGCAGAAAAGATCTATACTTCTCTCAGCGTGTTGAAAATACGTCTCCAGTATGTTAACCTGAGCAATGATTAATATCTGTAGGTTTTTGACATATCAATTAAAGCTGATAAAATTCCGACCTATCACCTGCCAGGGCGGAGAAACGTTGCTTTCACGTTGATGAAGAGGAAGCGTCACCGACAGCACGATATGCACGTGCATTGTATCGGGCAAAATAATTCGAGAAATGTGATTGGCTGATATTGTCAATTAGAATAATGATATAGACATTTCTGATTCCGGGCGGCCGCGGTGTCAGTATAGGCATACACATTAAAATATGTTGCATGTTAACTACTACTTCCAAATATAGTTAACTATGTATATTAATACCAGAATGGTGTCTAACATAATGGTGGTTAATGTATGCCAGTAATTTCCATTTACTACACGTATACGAACAATTTATAAATATTTTTAAGGGGGCCAATCTCTGCCAAGGTAAGCGAGGCCAAGGTTCAACGTCTGTAACCAAACACGGCGCTAATTATCGAGAGTTATCTCCCCTCAAAGGTAAAGTCGAGGTCACTTATTAGAGAAATCTTGTTTAATAACACCCGATACTCCTTACTTCGATAAAAATGTGAGCTCCATATGTCGAGAGGAATCGCACTTCTCGAGCAGACGACAGCTTAAGGTGTAGAGTGCATCGTAAAAATGTCCCCGGTATCGGAGCCACGCCCAAAAGCGGAATAGCAGACGATACCTCAGCTGTTTATATCGGCCAATAAAAATCATTCTGTCCTCCCGCTTTGTTCTTTACACGCTTCTAATGAGGTACAGCCGGTTTGGGGTCTTCTAGTTCTATTGGTCTTTCTCACCTCTTCTAATTACGCGATTAGTTCGAATATTTATATGTCGTAATGCAAATGCAAGTTTCGTTACATTCCAAACGGTTAATTTCGATTTTTTTTTCTTTCTTTCATAATCCCATGTCTAAAAGGAAGTTGGTAACTCGCGAGCAACTACATTGGAATCGATCTGTAGCGTACACAAAACTAACAGAATTACCACTGGTTTAGTTACTTCTAAACGATTCGGTTTATTTATTTTCATAACCATAGGTCTAGAAGTAATTAAAGCGCCTTTAAAATGGATAGCACGCAAACAATGAACATGGCCTATGTTTAATGCACTGTATTAATAAAAAGCAGAATGACCAGTTTGCCTTGCTCAATAAAATAGTTCCCGTTCTTTAATTGGGTAATAATAAAGACTTTAATTCACTGTATAAACAAAAAGCAGACTGCCTAGCTCAATAAAATAATTCTCGTTACTGTAATTGGATAAAACCGTTCTAAAAATAGCCATCGTGATGACGTCATGTTGCGCCAAGGCAAACGGTGCACCTGCATGTCCTCCAAGCTGAAAATGTGGGTACCACGTGACCAGGGAAGGTAATGCTGTTAGCACCGTGTTGCTTCCTCGAATATTTCCCTCATGTCCCTGTGTTACCCCTGTACCAAACGTCCGCGAACACATATGCGAGTCAGCCCCCAACCGTCACGCCTGCTTTTCTAAAAAAAACATCCTCTCTCACACACATCATGTGCAACACCGCGCGCGCGCGCACGCACAGACAGAAAGAGAGAGAGAGATAGAGGGAGAGAGAGAGAGAGAGAGAGAGAGAGAGAGAGAGAGAGAGAGAGAGAGTACTGCATAATCGACAATTATATAGACTATAACCAAAATGAATATCTTCCTCATTCAATCCTAAAATGCATTACATATAAATATTTGTTGACAACATTTGAAACATATTGGTACAGAGGAATGTATGTGCACAGAATAAATTTCGTTTTACCAATATACGAACTCTCTATAGAAATTGCAAATAAAAGGAATACAATTATGGCATAACAATTTGCGTCAAAATAGAAACGTAGAAAATTAGGGCCACAAACTTGTACAGTAGTTCAAGTTACTTATTCTTCACGTAGTCATCATTTGATAATAATGTATTTGTTATTTATACAGCCCAATGGAATGTTCCTTGATTCTTTTTAAAAAAGGTTTCCCCATCGTCTCGCAGTTGTTGCCAGTTCGCCGTGAAATGTGTTTCTGATTTTTGTATTAACCAGGAACTCGGGGGCCAGGCGGCCATCTTGTGAGTAGAGGAACCGCAGTTACATATGCTTGCGATCAGTTCAAAGAGAAGCTCCGCGGCCCGATTTAATTCGATGTATTCACAAAAATACAAAGAAACCGCATCCCTGACTTATTCACGACACATTTCTGGTGGCTGAAAACCAAACGAACGGTAGACAGATGATGGAGGCTCTCCCAACGCATGTTACGCACGTGCAGGCATATTTGAGCAGTTAGTGTTCTTCCTTCCCTGTGGGTGTGACACGCCAAGTGTTCCGGCCGTACGTACAGCTTTAGCTTTACGACAAGCTTCGTGTTCTGCAAAGGTGTTCACAGTTCCGGTTTGCAATGTTTCCGAGCACTTATATAGACTTCTTCAGATGAATTTGCCAAATAAATAGCACGTGGTCAGGTGTTCATCTTTACACATCTTAGCACTTTCTACGTAATATTCCCAGTGAAAACTGAATGTCGTTCATGAACGCGTCCACTAACGAACACAATCTCAGAACTTTGGTACGATCCCTCTTTCATGTCGACGTTCAAAGATATGATACAACGAATTATACAAACGTGACCAGTTTTACAGTTACTCAATAAATAGCAAAATATATCTTGAATTCAAATAATCTCCGTCGGCGGGGGACTGTAAGGAACAAAATTAGTTTATCGACGATATTGAACTGGAGAACAGGTCGGATATACTGTTACTTCCTCCGTCGTTGTCCAAGGCGGGTGTCTGGATGTCCGACAGGGAGCCGTTAGAACTGATATCCGACAAGGCTGGAGATCGAGTATTGGAGAGGTCGGTTAAAGACTGGTCGTGGGAATCGTTCGCCTTTTCTCCGTTCGGACTCCCGACTGAATTCGCGTTGCCTTTGTCGGAATCCTGCTGCTTCAGGAGATTTCGTCGATATTTTGCTCGTGCGTTTTGAAACCACACCTGAAACATTGAAACATGTTCTAATTAAATTTCTGTTTACGATAAACAAGAATTACCATTGCAACAAGATATAGTACCATTGGAATAAGGTATGGTACCACTGCAACAAGGTATGATGGCGCTATGTGTAAAATACTAAGTTTTTACAATGCTAAGGAAAGTGTGCCGCAATATTGTACAATCATATCATTTGCACCTCAGTCCTGTTCAGCTATACTCAAGGCAATGAGAAGTCTAGCCCTCTTCCTCATTTCTCCCCTGATTTAAAAATAATAATTCATTAAAGTTCATCACTTGGTTACGCTTCATGACGTTTATTAAAAACAAGAAAGCTGATACCGTCATCAGCGCTATATCCATGCGGCGTTATCAATGGACCCGCAATTATACCATAGATTAACCTTGTGAACTGCAACGAGTCAGTAAATAGCCTACTTAATATCATTTGAACTATTGAATACTTCCGAAGACGTTACGCACACACTGAAGGCATCCAAGGTAGTCTTGTACATGACGTCTTTCAAGGGAAACATGAATACACCTTTGTATCAATAAGCTCTGTGCACTACCTTTTCAATTTTCGTTTCTGATATTTATATAGGTTTGCTCGGCCTTTTCACATTTTTCAGAAACTACATGACACTTTCGAGTATGGCGGTGCTGTGCATGAATTGCTCATTGAAGTTACCAGCATAGGGCGAGAAAAAATGTCAACAGAATAACGTGCCTGCGATGCGTGGAGTTGAAGGACAAGTGTGTATAAAACTAGGAACGTGTCAAAAACGACTGGAAATCTATTTTTGGATTGTAAGAGGGGCGGTAAATATTTGAAGAACCCGGGTCCATAGGGGTACATAGACCCTAAGTGCTAACCCTCCCATCTCGTAAGAGAAGAGCCGGCGGTAGTGGATTGAAACAAAGATCAAACCGCGGCCTCGTACCCGTATACAGCTGTTAATACCCACCCGTAAGAAAACACTAGGGATAACTGCTGTGATCAAACATGGATTGAATCCATATGGATCTATATTTTTAACTGAGACAAAATATTATAATTTTAAATGGATATTGTTATTAAACTATATTCAATTCTTAAAGACCAATTTAAAGAAAATACATATGAATGTAAGCTCGTGGGCGTGGAATGAACACAACCTCTCATTCGCTCTTGATGGACAGTAGTACATTTAGCAAAAGCCATTCCGGCTAGTTTCAATGCACCTGAATGGCAGAATGCTAGTCAAGCCTTTCTCTCTCGGTAAACACCGAAAGGTGTCGCGGAGAACAATGATAAAACTGGCAGCCAACAAAAAGCCCATAGAAAACGCCATCGGGGCGCAAGGAACCCTTCTCAGACCCTCTTCATTCACCTGGAGGTACATAACGGACCGGGTAGCTGGAAAATGATACTGGACAAACATCCACATTTACACTGAGCAAACGTGTTTCGGTTCGGAATAAGCCTGTGTGGTCTGTACCAACGGCCGAACAAATGAGCATGGCTCATTCCCACTTTTGGAGAATACCGCCGGATTTTTTTCGTCGTTTTTGCACGACTTGTTTTGGGCACTTGGACCCCACAATGCCCTCTTGTCTCCCGTCCGTACCCACAATGCAACTCAGCCTCTTGTCCGCATGTCACGTGTTTCCGTTCACAAAGGTCTGAAGTGGAACCCTATAGACGGTCTGTTTATTGGATTCGAGTAAACATTCCTTGATAAACTGCGGCTTCATTGAATTTCGAGTTGTATCAATTCTTGAGAAATTTAAACGTTGATCTTTGGAGTTATCGTCCTCATTAAAAAAAAGGCAGAGATTTAAAAGGGGGGAACATTTGAACTAACCGACGGTTAAAAGGCCGGTAGGCGTTAGGATGTGCTATATCGATTTTACATTTTAAAATGTTAAATCGGATTAAAATATCTTACCTGGAGTACTCTTTTTGAGAGACCCGTTTTTTGAGCTAGTTGTTTTAAATCTTTTGCGTCTGGATTATGGTTGAGAGCAAAATATGACTTCATGGTCCTCAGTTGATGATGTTTAAATGAGGTTCGAACCCGCTTCTGTCTAGGAGTTTGATGCTGATAACCTTCTCTGTCTAACACTTCCCCTGCTCGCTCTGGATTTTCGCCTGGACCAAGACCTGAAAGTAAAAAATATTCTATAAATAAAATGTGCCAAATAACACTAAACCGAAACTAAACGAGTTTTCCCCACAATTGATATCCAAACGTTTATCAGTATTACAACACATACTAGTACAATGTTGTAAGTCTAAATTGGAGATGACGTCATCGTTATTTAACATTAAATTAAATTGTAATCAAGATTAAAATATTGGAGTGAATAATAACACAAATGTTGGAAATATGCTTTTCTGGGGTTTTTTTTGGACAAATTAAAATACCAGGACGGGGTGTAAATTTAAACTAAACATATTTAATGATACAAGAAACAAATCGCATTTGTTAATATTAAAAATGATATATATTGAAAATTAGTATTTAATTCGATTAACATTATCCCAAACACTGACACAGTAAACTGAATTCAACATTGACAGTACCTATTACAATAATGAATGTGAATAACGCCCATGTATGTCTTTCATTCAGTATAGTGTATCCACTGAAGCCATTTATTATTCATACTCATTGACACATTTGGAGGGGAGTCAACAGTGACGACCAGGCAGAGAGCAGCGCATCACGCCCCCGGGACCAGTATATACACAAGGAACACAATCATACCACTTATTACGAGCTAATAAGTTCGCAGTGCTCGCCTCTACTATCAAACTCAGAAAGAAAACGTGCAGCATAGCAGCCGAAGGTCCAATTAAACACGGTAACGCGATAGTCAAATTGAGTTGTATGGAGAATAGCATTGCCTAATTCATCCTTCCCATCCTCCCCCCTTACCCATATCCCTCCTCCCCTCCCGATAATGTAAACTTCCCCTAGTCACTAGTTAGTCTTGACATCGACAACGTTATCACAGGGGAATAAGCTGTAACAATTTGAAGACAGTTCCTCTATTCAGTGGCCTGTAAAAATACTGAAGTATCAATGCATTGAATGAATTAAAATATTTCCACAGGACAGGAAGGCTTCTAATTAGTATCAACTTCCGATTGTTTGACACTTAAATGAATAGAAAGGCTCGAGATATAATAGTATCCTTACATTAGCAAGACTAGCTAACAATAAACGGCAATAATTTCAACATACATAATAGCAAACTCAATTAAATAGATTAGTTGCATTTTACATTAATTCGTAAACAACCATATATTAC
>JAUTBQ010163001.1:0-12489 GCA_032361185.1 Lepetodrilus ovalis | reverse complement strand
CCCCTGTAAAAAATATGTTCCACTAAGTAGATTTTAGTATATTTTGAAATGGGTACTCCCATATACCTAAGGAGTCAGATAAAACAGGTTTGCAAACTATTGCAATTTGTTTTGGGTCAAACCCTATTTTGCCTGGACTATTAGTAGATAAGAGAGCTTCATGAAATTATACCAAGTATTGTTATTATTAACTGATTTATGTTTTTATAAATATATATTGAATAAATCTGAAAAAGATAGTTCTATTTGGTAATATATACTATATTACCAAATAGAACTAGAAAAAAAAAAAAATTCCCTATTATCACGACTTTCAATTCTAACTCTACAAAGACCAATATGACTATGATCATGATGCTCTCTCTCTTACAATAGCCTGTCACGTGAACACTGTCTGTAGTATGTAGCCCAGTATGGCCCTACCATCAACCCTGATGAATGTATAGTAAAACTAACTCCCATTTACATTCCAGCATAGAATAAAAGGTAATCAAATACCCTGCATACATTGCCATTGCAGGCTGGGGTCCTCTCCACCAATAATTCATTTCTAATGGCCCATCGTATATTTCTGAGTATGTCTACCCCTATTTCGATTTCATTCTAAATTTAAAGTGCCTCATAAAATTTCTCATATCAATTTTAATCTGAAAGGTCGAAAGTTTAATTTTATGCTGGACATTTACCCCCATAGGTTATAATGTCCGAGTTATGTCACATATAATGTCCGAGTTATGTCACATATGTGTCCCTACTGCCATTGTTTTCCTTTGTTCTACGGGTGACAAGAGTAGAACACAGCATTATATCTATCCATAATGTCAACAATTTCATGGATCCTTCCAGTTTGCAATATCTTCAATAACTTTCATTCACGGACACACTCTAAGCTTTGTAATGAACCATTATTACTGGCCTGAGTGCCCCTCTATAACAGTATATCAATTCATCCAGTAACCAACTATATGATCTGGTAGGACAATGTTTGCTTCTGGATATGGTAAATGACACTAAAAATGTGCGAGTATGTACGGAATGCTGCAAGCATGGCCAAATTTTATGACTTGTCAACAAGAGTGACGTATTTATTAAACACATGAAAGCGAATCTATCAGAAATCGCATTCATGATAAAAGAGAAACAAGCGTTTGTCCTTTCATTGCAGATATATTTTCAGAGGCAAATAAAAGCAAATATATTAAAAGGTAATCTGAACCTGTGAAAGTTTGCACGATCTGGGTTTTTTTTAGATCATGTAGTTTGCACTGAATGGACAGTGACGGAACGGACAGTGACGGAACGGACAATCCTTTTAGTAATATTACGTTTCAGTTTTGTAATCACTCTGTAACAATGCAGTGTATATTGTGCAGACACAATCTGATTTAGTGATTGCTTATCATACCTGTCTGGGTCTGCGGAGCCTAACTGATTTCAATCATACTACACTGTGTTAAGCAAACTGTAGATATATGCCATTTGATATTGAATTTCTGGATTGTATTACCATACCTGTGACAGGTACATATAGGTTAACAACAAATACAGTACAAAAATAGTTTAGTCATCATTTAGTCTTCAGGGTGATTTTCAATCCTCTACACTTAATACACAATACATAAACTTTCATATTATCATATAATCATTAGTGTATAAATCCCTTGGTCATGAGCTTATGAAAATCAGCTCAATTCTGCCTGGAGTGTTCAAGCTGTGCCCACTATGAGGAGCCCTTACAGCCCATGGCAATAGGAAAACTGAATGGTAAGTTTATATGCCGGGCAATAAAATGTCCTTGAAGTGTTATCAGCTCTGTATCACACCCTTGGAGATATCCATTAGGGGTGGCCAGACCTTTATGTTCAGCCATAAAGTTAACCGAGGAAAAGACATTTATTAGGTTGTACTCATATCAATATAGGTCATAATAAAGGTGAATGATATTTCAATCTGAGAGAGGTACATCACGCCGACCGCGGTCACAGTTACTGTCACTTCATGCAAAAATGTCAAATTAGGCATGTAGCAAGGAAATGTTTTCTGTCCATTCTGTTTCTTACAATAACCAAAACAAAATAATGTCAATGTAATTCCATTCGTATTCTTGAATTCAGTTAATGCAATTAGGTATGTTAGTCCTCAGAAAGTGAAATAATATTCGCCTTGCACTCACTCGTATACGAAAATCAGGTCATAGATCTGTAAAGAATGGTAATTTGCTACCCTCAGCTCAGCTCTTTGAGGTGGTGAACAAAGCATGTCAAGTTCTGGTCTAAAATGACTGACACCAGCCGGTACTAGTGTTCACTTCTAGCCATGCAGCGTCAACTACCAGATCGGATGGCAGGAGGGTTGTGGATGACATAACCAGATAATGGCCGATATCTCGTAGCTCTTGCATACGTAGCCACTGGGCATGTATGAGGATCAGCAGATACAGATCTGTGATTGACAGTCACTGAAATGGATCAGTTCTCTTCTGTGTTTCCGATTCCAATCTCAGTCAGTTTTTTCTTCTTTTGGGGTCTGATCAGAAACCACAGACTTGCCTTGAAATTAACACCGGTTGAAATCAATAGCTTCTGATGAGAAGTCTACATGTTGTGTGTCTGGTTGGCAACTGTCAGTGCTGATTTGTTGTGTATACTGCCAGTCATCCCTGACTATCTAGTAGATAACGCTATAGTACACTCCAGTCCATGTCTTACAATGACCATGCACTACAACACTGTTGACAATATCATAAGAAACCAATGTATAAAATAGACCAAACAAATTTGATCGCTTGTTTTACTAATCTCATTAGAAAATCAAAAGCAATCTGATTAAAAGCAAGAATCTATTGATACATTGAAAAAAGGAGTTAATATACGATGTTACTCAAACAACTAAAAATTTTGAATTTGCTCTTCTAATCAGCTTCCGCAGGGAAATGGTTTTTGGTTTCATTGATTTTGTGAAAAGATTGGATGATTTGTAATGTCAGATGAAAGGTTCTTTAAAAAATGTGTTTTAAATGGCACACAATAGCAAAAACCTATAGCAGCTTAGCTTTTGAACATGTGGGAAGTGTCACCATAAAAGACATAAGTATGGTCACAAATGTAGACAATAATGGATACTTTGTGTGATGTATAAAAGGTTGAACTCTTGCTGAAATGTCAACGTTGAGAGAAGTACAAGTAATGGATGTGTACACATATTCGCGTATATAGGCATCAGCCTTGATTTTTCACGAAAGGTTTGTACTGTGAGCATAAATCGGGGCAATACTAATCTAGACTATAACAATCAATGACACAATCCTCAATTTATGAACACTTTCAAAAACTGCAGGCAAGATTACAATTGTGTTAAATTGTCCTGGTGCCTACTACATCAGTCTATGTGCTACAACTTACCATTGTTGTCGATGGTGAACCTGCCCAGCCCGGTGCCATCTCTAATGGAGTAGTGTATATTGGCAGGCTGTCCTGTCGGTGTATCGGGATCCGTTGCCCGGATATGTCCAACGAACGTCCCCACAGGCCTGTTCTCATACACGTAATCCGAGGAGATGAATTGGTCGAATACAGGAGCGTAGAGGTTTTCATCCACATCCACCACTTCGATATTGACCAGACAGGTTGAAATCAACCTTGGTTGACCACCATCCTCTGCTTTGGCTGTGACATTGTACACCTGTTTGGTTTCATAGTCCAGGGTTTCACGTATCCGAATGGTACCGGTTTCTTCATCAATTTCAAATTTCCTATCCATACCGTCGACGAGCTTGTATGTGACATGTCCATTGACTCCTACATCTGGGTCGTTGGCTGTGATGATCATGACAACAGTTCCTACAGGCAGGTCTTCCCGAACCTTCACGGTGTAGCTGGTGGGGACAAACTTGGGTTCGTTGTCATTGGCATCTTGCAGCGTGATTATGATCTGTGTCGTCGAAGACAGCTGTAGATGTATTCCAGAATCCTTGGCCATGACACTGAGATGGTAAACAGCTTGTCTCTCTCTGTCCAGCTGCTTTCGGACCTTGATAATGCCATTGGAAGGTTCAATAAAGAAGTCCTCAGTATCAGTAAGAAGGGAATACTTTATCCTAGCATTGAGATCTTTGTCAGCATCTTTGGCATACACTTGAAGGACGGTGGAATTGATAGCAGCATATTCGTACACAATTTTCTCGTAATGGTCATGTTCAAATTTTGGAGCATTGTCGTTCTCATCGGAGATTATGACTCTGAGGAGCTGTTGAGATGAGTATGATGGATGTCCCATGTCCTCGGCCATCACCTCCAGGTTGTATTCCTTCCTCATCTCACGGTCAAGTTTGCTCAGTATGATAAGACTACCAGTGAAAGTGTCCATCTTGAAGGCTCCATCTGAGTTTCCTGCGGTGATCACATAGAGGATCATGCTATTGTACCAGGCATTGTTGTCACGGTCGGTCGCCGTCATGTTCAGGACAGCTGTTCCTACTGCAGCTCCTTCAGAGACTTCAAAATACTTTGGAACGGATGTCCCAAATTCTGGAGCATAAGCGTTGTCGATGTCATGAGCGATCTCTGTACCATCTACAACATCCTTGTTGTTGCCATTGGAGACCTTGAACAGGTTCCGTAGCCGTTCAGTTATGTCAGTGCTCTGACACGTCACCTGGGCGTCTTCCAGAGGGTTGTGCATGTGGCTCTTGCTGTTGACAAGGGTGAGACTGATGGTGGTCGGCACAGAATAGTGCACCCCATCAGTCGCGACAGCACTCAGGTGGATTTCATCGGAAATATGGCTCAAATTACAGTCATTCAAAGATATCCGTCCTGTGGAAGGTACAATATGGAAGCAGTTGTCTACATTACCGTCAGCCAGACGGTATGTAATAATGTCTCCTTCGTCAAAGTCAATAGCTGGGAGAATCACAATCTCAGTGCCCTTAGGTGCGTCACGGGACAGGTGTCCATTGCATTTATTTTTTTCAAACTCTGGCTCATTATCATTTACATTCTCCAATTTTATCGTGACAATTGTTTCGCTTTCTTGCCTGTGTGGGCTGCCCCAATCCGATGACCGAACTCTAACAAAGTATGTCTTGCGCATAACTTCATAATCTAGAGATTCAGTAGTTTTGATGGTTCCAGTGAACGGGTCAATGTCAAAAGGAACGGACTTGAGATTGACAATGGAATAACTGACTCTTCCATTCTCACCGCTATCAGCATCAGTGGCAGTAACTCTGAGAACTGATGTCCCCTTTGGAGCATTTTCTGCAATTGTGCCTAAAACCATGGTTTTATCAAAGACAGGTGCGTTATCGTTAAAATCCTTAATATCTATGTTGACAACACTTTTTCCAAACTTCCTTGCTCCAGAGTTTGCTCTGTCTTCTGCCTGGACCTCCAGCTTGACCTTGAGGATCTCCTCAGCATCCAGGAGAGCCTTAGTACTGATCAGTCCAGACTCCATGTCAATCTTGAACAGATCTTTGTCATTTCCTCTGATAATACTGTACTGCACCTCTCCGTTCCGACCCACATCCCTATCCCCAGCTCGGACTGCAACAACCGGAGTGTTCACTGGTACAACTTCCGATACGGACACACTGTACGGATTCTTGTCAAACTTTGGTTCGTTATCATTGGTATCTTGAATGGCAACATGGATGACGACTGTAGTGCTCTTTGGTGGGGAACCTTTATCCAATACGACGACTGTCAAATTGTATCCAAAAGGTGTCTGCTCACGATCTAATTTAGCGTTCACAACAACATTATAGATACCCTCACGCTCTCCAGATGGGGTCACGGCAAATATATTCCCTTTGTTTCCTTTGGTAATTTCCACAGATTGTATTTCTCCATTAGCTCCGTTGTCATCATCGGTCACCGTCAGAATTGCGTAGACTGTCCCTACAGATCCGTGTTCAGCTAAAGTTGGGAGTGTATGTACAGCAATCTCGGGAGAATGATAGTTCACCGGTTTGACTTTCACTACCAACGATGCAGTACTGCTTCTCTGAAGATTCGCACTCTTTGGTCCACGGTCACTGGCAAGTATAGTCAGCTTATGTTCTCTTTCAATGCTGTAATTTAGCTGTCTGGTAAGGGACACAACTCCTGTTGTTGGATGGACTGCAAATAGTTTTGTTGGCTTCACAAAAGAGTAATAAATTTCCCCGTTTATCCCTACATCTGCATCTGAAGACGACACTCTTATAATGGCTTTGTGCAAAGATGTATCCTCAGAAACAGACACAGAATATTCCTCTGGATAGAACAATGGACTGAGGTCATTCTCGTCTAGAATGTGAATCCAGACAACAGCAGATGTGGAAAATACTGCACCCGTTAGATACTTCCCTTTAGCTTTCACTTTCAGTCTAAAGTTATCCCTGTGTTCCCTATTCAGCTGCCACGAAGCATCAGTTCGTGTCCTTATCCTCAAGAAACAGAAATCTAACACACAGTCTGCTTCTGCCTTGAACATGGTCATAGTGTCACCTCTGTCGATGGTGTACTCAACATTTAGCTTGGTGTCCGTTCTATGGATCCCCATCCGCACTGGGGATAGGATGTACGTTCGGCCATGGGCTTTCTCGGAAATTGTGCCATTGTAGACTTTCTCTGTGAAGTGGAAGTCTTCGCGTTTCATGGGTGTCGTCAGTCTGGGTGTCGACGCCGACGTCGTCAGCACCAACAACAGCCACTGGAGCAGTAGCGGCACCTCGAGGGAACTCCAAGCCCCTCGTAACCTCCTCATGGCCGACTGAAACAAACACAGAACAAACGTAAGCAGGCTGTATGTACAATTAAAACTAGCTAAAGAAATAAATATGTAAATTGTTTTCTAAATGCCACTTTGATTACTCAGTTGGCAGGCAAAATAAAAATTAAAATATCTGATTTTGATGACATGTAATGGATTCATTAAATTCATGTCTCTGTATACTATAGCATCTATTGAAAATGAGCAGGTAAATCAAACATAAAAAAAGTAATTGTTTTAATGTCAAGAATCATAAGAATTTGATGAAACTTCCTAAAACAGCTTATTAAACATCAAACTACAAGTCAGGAAATCCCACACATCATAATCTCCATGTATTATAATCATTCATAATGAAGACAAATGACTATTTAGCAGCATTCATAATCTTATTTTGGCCAAGTCTTCCCGTTTACAAACAATATTAGCTGATAGTATGACATATGTCACATGAGCTACCGAGATACATTATTTAAAAAGAGATTGTAAAACTAACACTGTGTAGCTTTAGGCAGTATTTATTAATCATTGTGGAACATTAGTTAATACAGTGCCCCTCCCAATATAACACGGTCCGATACACAGAGGATTCGGATATAAGGCGGGGTCAGACGTGGATCCCATTTTTATTTTCATTATTTCCCTGCAGTACCGTATAAGTCAGATACTATAATGTGGGGGGTATGTCATGGACTCCAACTTCAGCGTTATATCGAGGGGACTGTATTAAATCGTAAGTGTTGTACTTTTACCTCATACACAAATAAAAGAAGACTGTACATAAAACCCATATAAACACAGTAGTCAGGTTATATCCTTTGATTATAAGCAGGTGTACTAATTACCACGATCATTAAGGCATCCAGGTACGAGAAATCGTTTGAAACAACACCACGATACCAAAGACAGCAAACTCAGTAAAACACAAACTCTCTATCGATACCTGTCTAACACGGGGAGAAAAATAAACAACCTTGACCTCTCAACCATTAAAATGTCTCAAATCCCATTACACAGTTACACAGACATTGAAATCACAGAACAGTTATACAGCTTAGCATGTAATATCTTATGAAAAAATAATTGAAGAACGTACTCACAGGATGAAAAAAAAAGACGGCAGATATTGCGTTAAATCACATTGTTTGCAGTGTGGAACCTACATGGGTGATTTTCCCCGAAATGATCGATGCACGGTTAGCTGGACAGATGGGGCGAGGAAACTGGGAGAGAAGGGGATTAGCGCTGAGTTGACTCACTGTCACCTCCCCTCCCCCTTTCCTCCCCTCCTTCCTTCCCCCCACTCCCCCTCCCCTAGCCTTTGTTCCCCCTTCCCCTCCTCTGTAGCTGTCAGGCTGGTGCAGTGGGCCCATCAACACATCAAATGTGGGTCATAGGACAAATAGTCCCATTATTCCCAATATTTGTCTACCTCCGGGATCTCAGATCTAGTTGTCTTGAAACAGTTTTCAAATATTTTATTATTATAGCGACATTTCTTTAAAATAAAATTTCGTAGTTTTTAATTATTTGATATCAGCATTCGTATTTGTCAGTTTATTTGTTTTCAAGAGTGTCTCAATATTTCATATATGAAAATATATTAAATTTTAAATTTAAATATATATATTGACAGGTTCTTACAGAATTAATATGTTCAAAGTGATTGATTTCTTTTTTTAATCTGACAAAGAAATATAAAAAATTGTTTGATCGTTGATATTTAGGTTATATCCATAGGCAATAATGCATCTATTTGCAAAATATTCATTCCATAATGTATGAGTCATCATATTATATACAGGTAAAGAAATATACCTTTACTTCACTACAAAACAAGCTTTTCACTAAATCCTTGCTGCCTAGGCAAATTATCATAGCATTCAGATACCATGTAATTATAGCTTGGGTATTTTCCATGATCCTAAAGAATAACAAAGCAAACAGTTTAGAATTAATAGTATTTAATAACATGGATCAAGAAACTAGTCAAACTTTAAATACATAGTCCAACCATATAATCCTATACCTAGTAAATGTAATTACCAAATTATCAGATTAGGATAACAAATCACGACCTGCATAATTAATCCATAGCAGACTAGTCATCCGTGACTTATCCGACAGCATTTAGTGTATATTCGTTCAACCAGAGAGGAAAGGTCAATTAGTATGACGGCTAATTATGACGGGTCTAATCGCATGCTTGAGCGACATCAGCGGGGAAATCAACATCAGCGTCTGCGCAGCCACCTGGGAACGTTTTGATTGACAGGTGAATTGAGCATGTTTTCAACCACCTGAATACACACACATTTCACTGCAGGTTAGGCTTGGTCATAGAAACATGCAATATGGCTGCGCTAGTCGGACTCTTAATAAAATATGTATTTATTGGCAGGTGTAATGTACAGGCAGAATTTGAAGTGAAACCGAAAATAAATTAAGGCAGTAATGGAATGGTCGAGTGCATAGTCCTTGGTCTGTCAGTACCAGCCAGTGTTCACAGATTTACTGAAACATTCAGATGTTGTGGGTTCCTCCTGCACTAAAAACTGACAAGTCGTAATGCAGGGGAAATAATCTTGAAACCACAGATCAGGCAACCACAGATGGACAAAAAGTATATTGAAAGTATCTTAGAACATTTGCACTCTTCCAATGGCATATTTATTGCTATACATCCAGAGAAGAAAATATGCACATATTCTGAATAAATGAATGATATTTGTAGACTAATCACCATCAAGTATACTTGGATTATCTGCCCATGAATGAGGAACAAATGGCCGCAGTCAGATGACATTCTGACCAATCTGACATTCTGACCAATCAGCTCATAGTTTGAACAACTCAATACCTGTCAGTCTGATAATCAAAGTCTTGGTAGGAAAAGCCATTGAAACATATTTCCACATATTAAAAGTATGTTATCGATAAATATCAATTTGAATAAATTGCCAAGTTGTATGAATAATGCATTAATAAACTCATGGTTTATACATGTATTAAAATTAGAGGACAAGTAACTGATTTTAAGTGATGATGATATTATGTATGTGTTTAATGGACTTACAACAACTATTTCAACATTTCAGCATTACCCAACAAGTCCCATCTGATGATTGTGAACCATGAGTGGTGACTGTCCACGATGAAAACACATTGAGTCCCATCCATCACAACACACACCATATACTTCGTCCCATGATGGGATGTAAACCAAAACCTTCACATCTGTTGCCCTATTCCCTACCACTGAGCTAACTTGTATAAAACGGCTGAAACCACCAGAAGTAACTTCTTGGTGACTGCCATTTTCAAGTCTGCGATGTCCTGCAGTTTGTCGTAGCTAATTACAATGTAACTTTGTCATCATTACTTTCTAATGAAGCTGATGAGCGTCCCCGGCTAATGGTAAAAGGTTTGCGCTACTGGCCTTCCATATCAGATTTCCTCCATAGATGACGAGGATGTGATTTCCGAGGCTATCAGCGAGCACCATGCACTTCAGCCTGATGATGTCTGACATAGGTAATTCCAACGTAATTCTAATTCACATCAAACAGACAAAGTACGGGATAGACAAGCAGCCATGTTTCAAGGTAATTGATTATTACCCCCACGGTCCTCTGCATCATTGACAAACCCTTCAACTTCAAACAAACGTTGAAAACTGTGCAAATGTTTTGCCAGGTGCAATACCTACACTAAATTGACCATACTAGAAAAGAATATGAAATACCAACTCGCAGCTGTGATGAAAACATCAGGCTGTCAGTGGATGATGGTTTTCGGAAATGCAGGCACGATATGCCGCCATTGTCCTCTGGAAAAATCATTCAACATTCGTGCATGCCTTTAAACTTATCTATCCTGTCGGATGCACATGTGATAATACATGTAGTTATTTTTTCCAGGAAATATGATGGATTGCTAATATATGACATTGCTGTCAGTACTATGACAATTGCTGCATTAACCCTCTCCCTGCTGCAGGCAACCGGAGATGCCCTAAAGAGCAGTGTCTGTGCCTAATCCAGCAGGGAGAAGGTTAACGAAGACAGTGAAAATGATCTGTTGTTGATAAATCGAATTGATCATTTCCCAGTCTGTAAATATGTTTACTTTGCTAGTTTCGTTGGACCAGTTGAGGTAAATATCAAAACGTACTCCATTTCGCTATACGTAACACAACGGCATGAAATAGACATGAAACATACAGAACGGAATGTATGTAGTGATAGAGAATGAAATGGAATCAATTAGAACGGAACAGAGCATGATTATGTGGTCCCAACCACAAAACGAGGGCAGAACTCCATTGGGGTTAGTACCGAAATGGCAGGAAATGGTGTTTCACCGCCTTTCGTGTTTGGGACCACTTTTTTTCTTCTGTTCCATTTGGTTCCATTTTATTCCGTATGGCTTTGTAGCACTCCATTGCGTGAGTGAGCGAGTGAGTGATTATGGAGTTTAACGTCGCTGCGGGAATCTTTCACCCATTTGCGACGATACTCCATTACGTTACATTCTGTATGTTTTATGCTTCATTTTATGTTGTTTTGCTCTGTTTCGTGCTGTTTCCCAAAGCAGAGTACGTTTCGGTATTTACCCTCCATTGGATGCTTTATGTGGTTGGTTATACCAAACTAAATAAGCCTAAGGCAGTAATGGAGTAGTCACGAGATGAAATGAGCTGGTAGTACCGCTGCATCCATAACTTGCATCCATGTTGGAAGTTGTGTACCCCAAGGTGTATTTTGTTAGTACAGTGTCCCCTCGATATAACACGGTTGGATACAAAGCTGATTCGGATATAAGGTGGGGTCAAACGTGGTTCCCATTTTTATTTTTGTTGTTTACCTGTACTATCGTATAAAGCAGGTACTATAAGGCAGGGGGTATGTCATGGACCCCTATTTCAGCGCTATATCGAGGGGACAATGGCTGGGTGACATTTCGATAGGGGTGACTATTAATAAGCCCATAAAGTACCTGTGTACCTAGTCATACATGCATGGCCTACAGTATATAGGTGACTCAATGTTATTCAATTATTTCTGATATCTGTGGCAATATTTTCCGTTGACTTCTTTGTTTAATGTTATTGTCGATATCACCATGTTGTGAATAGCTAACTCTTGTAATCTTGAAATGTTTTTCTTTCTTTCTTTCTTTTCTTTTTTATTAAAAAGATAGACTAAGCAAAATGCATATACCATAGCGTATCATTATAGGTCTCTGATAAAATGTCTTTCAAATTAATACAAATTAGATTGCAGTTGATTTATTCTGGAGCCTTTATTTTTACTCCGTTTGACTTTTATTTTCTTTATTTGTTTTTTTCCTTTATTTTTTGGTTTGGGTAAACTAGGTCAGTCCTTGAAACATCTCCTTGTTCATGCACTGACAGTTCTGTATTTAGACAGTAGTGTCCCAGAAGCTTAACATAATTGCAACAACCAACAATGACAAAGTATTTTAACTCACAAATATCTCCCCGCCGCAAAATTCTTCGAAGCTGCTGTTCAACATTTCGTTGCCTGCCATTACGGCAGCCTGATTAAGAAAATAGAGTTGTTCCCCTTTGCCAATACTTTTTTTTCTCTGATAACGGTGACAAAGCAAGAAATACCCCACCGACTAGAGTACGGGAGTAATAGTTCGGTCACCTTTGGATTCAACCACTAACACCAGCGCCAAAACGCAACATATCCTTATAGGGTTTGG
>JAUTBQ010162990.1:0-12490 GCA_032361185.1 Lepetodrilus ovalis | reverse complement strand
GATTGTTCTTTCAGAATATGTAATAACCCTGATAGTGACCATTTTTCCCTATGCAAGTATGATCTTGCCCCTTTAAGTGCAATGTTAGCAATTACCCACTTGAATAAGCCTCACAAAATTAATGTTGTAAGTTACTTGCTAAAGCTCATGATTTACAACATTAATTTAACTCTGGAAAGATAATCTGTTATCCCGTGTAACTCTTAGGTTATTGTCTATAATCTCTGTATTATATATCACATTATTTCAGTATTATATTTTGTATTAGCACGTTGTCATATTACATTATCTCAACATGAAACACAGTATTTCATTATCTTGATGTTAATGTTTCACAGTATTTAGTGGTATATATTACATTATCTTGGTGTTTCATGTCTCATTCTATGACCCAATAGCGTGAAATATTGCTTAGCTCGCCCTTCCCAACTTCATTATACTTCAAAACCTATGTGAAACTTATACGGCCAAAATGGTATATATCAAGAAACATTTGGCACGGCATCGTGAATGTCTTGTAGAGTAATGTTAATTCCATTCAAATCCTTAAATGAAGCGACGTACAAATTCCAGACATCGATCTCAGGAGCATACAAGCATTTCATGCCTGCTTGGTTTAGTCTTTGAGGTGCCATTACTTCTTTGGCTGCACATTTCACAGGAACCGCTTTCTGTCGTACCATATGACAATTCATGGCTTGAGTACTTTGAGGTTTTGTGACTCCATCTGACACCATCATTGGCAGTGTGCTGTGAGAGTTGGCACGTTGGTAGTGGATGGCTTTGAACTGTGTTCTGATGTATAACTGTCTACGCTTTCTGGGCGTATATATACGGCTATACTGGGATGTAGATTAATACGCTGGGATCAAGACGTAATGAAGCGCACAGTTGATCAGACCTGTGTCTGGTATTTACAAGTAGATCTGGGTTGTCTAGCTTATGGCTATGTAACTGTTACTACGGCCAGTTGGTTGTCTAGCAGACAGATCTGTATAAGCTGCTGCAGAGTGATAGATTGAGGTAGTAGGACGGACTTACGCATACAGAATCTATCTCTCACCTGACCATGCGAATTGTAATAGTTAATTTGAAAAATGTAATTATAATAAATACTTAATGTAGAAAATTTGGTTATTGGAATATAAGGCAGTGCATTGTGTTACATATATCATACCATTCCTTAACTTATAGAAATGTAGTGCAGTGGTAGAATATTGGACTTTGAAGCCAAAGGTCCCGAGTTCAAATCCCACCCCATGGGTGCCCAGCATCAGTGTTCACGGAAGTTACATTTCTGACGCGATATTAATAGGATGCACTGTCTGTAGAGTGGCAATACAGATATCATCCTTGGTCTGTCAGTACCAGCCGGTGCTCGCAGTTTTACTGCAAAATTCAGCGCTACGGATGTTGCAGGTTTTCTCCTGCTCTAAACTGACAAGTCGTGATATTAGTGAAAGATTCTAGAAAGTGACTCCATTACAAACAAACAAAAATAATAATAATTATAGCATAACTTTGCATATTTGATACCTATCATTATAATTCTGTTTAAGACTAATTCCACCCTCCCATGTACATTCTGTTTAACACAAATTCTGCTGATCACTTTGAAATCATCTGTGTCCACCATGTAAGCTCATCATTCAGACTAAATATTGTCCTGTATCATTACAGTAAAACTCTGTTCCGTCATGAGAGGGGAATGGTCAAGTGGAGATAACCCTGGATTATTGGGCCATGAAAAGAAGGTCCATGATAGGTGAGTTTGACAAATTTTATAACTTCACCTAAATAATATTAAAATTATATCACCCATCTAAGTCATTGCCAATACAATTAGATCCATTGCGCACCACCACCACCACCACCACCACCACCCAATCACTTCCAACCTGATAACCCCAACCCACATTTTTTCTACCACATTGCTGCTAATCCATTTTTCACCCAAAACCACATCCTCCCCATTCGCTTCCTCCCCCACCTTATCATCTACCCTTCACCTCTTCCCCCTTGTATCCACCTACCACTACCCACTACTTCAGTGCCACACCATCCACATAATTGATATTTTCTGTGTGGTAATTTATCCCGCTTTCTCCACAGTGTTAGAAACTTTAGTGTTATGGCCACTGGCCAACTGGGCCAGTAACTTTTAATTTCTACTGGCCCTATTCAAAATCAGCTGGCCCAGAAGCCAATCAAATGTCATTATCATTTAAAATGTTGCTGGTCCGATGGACCTCGATCAAGTTTACAAAACTGCTGGCCCGAAGTGAAACTTGCTGGCCTCGGGCCTCCGGACCAGCGGTAATTTCGAACACTGTTTCTCCACCATGGATATCGTCGCAAATGGGTGAAAGATTCCCGCAGCGACGTTAATCTCGATCCATAATCACTCAATCACTCACCATGGATGTCACCTAATGGGCCACCATCTCGCTTCCCCACCCAACTGCCACTTCTATAAACCCATCCACAGCCCCAGCAACTTCTAAAAACTACCCCACCCCACCCTGACACTTGCCTCACATAACCAAGTCGGCTCACTTTTGTAGCTAAAATTGCTTCCTGTTTTGGTATCAGCAATAACACTGATCTTTTTGGAATAATTAAATGCTCAATTATCAACAGTTTGTTAATTGCCTGTGCCCAAGTGCAAATTTAATGAGCTGGAGGGAATATGAATCAGCTTTGTGGAATGCCTAACAGTATCAAATATTGTTTTTAATTGAAAATTACCACTATAGTGTGACGTGTAATTTACATGTTAACATGTAACATACTGATGAGCAATAAAAACGTAACATCAGGTTAAACATTAAAAATACAAGTTAAATAATTTACTCAGCCATTTCATACATGAGTTATATGTTTAATATATTTTAGAAATATTATTAATAGTTTGGAAAATGTTTGGATTACTTCACTGATTTACAAAAAAATTATCATTCTTGTATCAATATCAACAAATTATTTTGATTCATATTATTATTGATTAAAGTTAATTTGTTTCTATTTCTGCTATGATATGTTATGCTGTTGATGCCTATTGGATATGACAACCATGATAGATTTAATTTACTAATTAGTCATAACTAGTCATAACTATATATACCATTGCAAATGAGTCGTACCTAGTCATACATAAAATAGTAATTTATTAATAATTCAGTAGGCATTACTTTCCATGCTTACTCATTGAGTCTATACTTCTGTTGAAATAGGATTAAGAAATCTACTAATCAATCCCTGTATTTCTATTTATTAATATAGTCAATATTATCTATATTCCAAATTAATATTATCCATAATATTTCCTACTCAAATTTCTCATTATTAATAACTAGAACCCTAAATGTCAATATTCCCTATATTTCTATTTAGAATATAATAATTGTTATTGTCAATATTTCTCTTTACGTTCCCACTGATAAAGTGTTGATTTATATTGAAATCCCTCATCCATATTTCAGGCCGATCATTGGATGTTTCCTGTAGAAATCCGAATACTAACATTGTGAATCCATCCTCAACGCTATCTCTCCATAGTTCCATCTTTGTACATGGTATTGATCTACTAAGAGATAATATTTTGACATAGAACTTTTGTATTGTTGTTAAGTTTCCGACTAAGCTGTCACGACTCCGAGCTGGGGGTCATGTGATGAGGACTGTTTTGTCATGCCCCTCGCACTTTGTATAAATCATGTCCGCGACTAATTACAATAGGGATCAATATATATTACAATCACCCGCTGTGAAACTTGTGTCGTGGTTCGAGTCACTTCGGAATAAAATGACATCATATAATGAGTCATCAGGACGGTAGTATGCGGCAAAACGTAATGTTTTCCTAAGAGCTTCTCTGTAGGAAGTTGTCACTCATGCAAGCCCACATTTAAAAGTGGCGATATTGATTTATTTTTTTTAGCCCCATCAATAGTACTTCATTTGCATTAATCTCACTGTGCGCCCATCGTCACATTTCAATGTCAGACAGACATATTATTAAGGCTTCAGATTTCCATCCCCTCGGGATCCAGGCAAGGCTAGAGCGTCCGCCATTGAGCTAAATTAATTAGGACCCATAATCCCTATTAGCTATTGGCCAGTCAGGGTTATGATGTTTTTTAATCTTCAGACGGCTTGAGAAAATAGAGTTGTGAAATTTTTCCCAATTTGCAATTATTTCTCGGTTGGAAGGATTTGGGATGCTTTTAAGCACCTGTCTCATGGCCTGAACTTTATTAACTCCATAATAATTTGATGGGAGCATCGCAATGCCATAACCCCATCAGATGGGAGATGTCACTGAACTTGGAATTATTCTTCCCCACCCAGACAACAATTCCCCCATTACTAATATTATCCTTCAGAAGATGAAGTTACTGTTTATTTTGTAATCACAGTACGAAAGTGATTATTGGAAAACAAAGAGGAAGTAAAATTCAATTTGTTAAACTAATATGACTGAACGCAATTTAAAAAACCCAACTGGCAATACAGATATCATCCTTGGTCTGTCAGTACCAGCCAGTACTCACAGGTTTACTGCAACATTCTGTGCTACGGATTTTGCAGGTTTCCTCCTGCCCTAAACTGACAAGTCGGCATATTAGTGAAAGATTCTAGAAAGTGACTCTAAACCCCATTACAAAAAAAGATAATAATAAATGAAAAATAATAGTAATGTAATCATAATAAATAGTATAGCAATAAAATAAAACACATCTAAACAGCGCTACACTGATTTTTTTTGCGCTATACAAATATGTCAAATATTTATATATCAAAATATCAATATCAAATAATAATAATAATAATAATAATAATAATATTTAGTAGTAGTAGTACATTGTATTAGTCTAAGTGATGATGATGATATTGGATGAATAATAATAATAATGTTAGTAGTAGTAGTACATATATTAGTGATAATGATGATGATGATGATGATGATGATGATAATGGTGATAGTGAACATGCCCACTTTGTAATTCTCCTTCTGTTGCTGACGAATTTCATTATTTATTCAAATGTCCATATTTTATAAATGAGAGAATGTTATATATTCCAAACAGACTTAGTAAATAGCCCAATATGTATAAATTAAAATGTATCCTTTCATTTAAAAAGGTAAAGGAACTTAAAAAACTGTCTAAATTCATAACTATTATAGACTCTGCTATTAAGAAAAGTTAATTATTTTTCTCCATGATTGTACATGAATTATATCTTTATGCCATATTGATCACATTGTATTTTATTTATGTATGTATTTACTTGTATTATTGTATTTCCTGGTACCATCGTGGGTGGTAGAATGGAAATAAATTGAACTTGAACTTGATGATAGTGATGATGATGATGATGATGATGATAACGATGATGATGACGATGATGATGATGATGATGATGATGATGATGATGATGATAATTGCATTTATATAGTATTTAAATATTACATGTATTAGTGATGATGATGATGATGATGATGACAATGATGATGATGATGATGACAATGATGACGATGATGATGATGATGATAGTGATGACAATGATGATGTTGATAACAATGACAATGATGATGATGACCATAACGATGACGATTATTATTTGTATGGTGCTCTGTTCTCACAGGAAAGTTTTCCAGATATTTCCACTATGTATACGCACATGCTGTGAAGGTAATGTTCCTGAGACAGGAAGCATCGGCTAGTTGATGAACCTGGCATTGAAATTGGACATGCCAATGAATGTTATCGGGCGAGTACATGGGATTAAATTGAGATCGCTGGACTGTGACTCCTGTCCCCGTGGATCCTTTGGATCCTTCGTCAGTCATGATTGGACCCGGATATACCGCGATGGCGAGTTTGTTATTCTTTCCCCGTGATGACATAATATGCTCATTGTCGTCGCCATACTGACCATTGTACAACGTACTTTAATATTCTATACAGTATATAAACATTTCCCTTTAATACATCCCAGCCATTATATTTTTTTTCATTTCAATTTGATGAAAATGTGTTGAGTTAACCCTCTCCCTGCTGCATGCAACCGGAGATGCCCAAAAGAGCTGTCTTGGTGTATTATCCAGCAGGGAGAGGGTTAATTAAGTTCATGGCTTTCTAATCATACAGAAATGGATCCATTAATAAATATCTTTTCATTATTGAAAATGAAAATTTGATTTTTCATAATACAAGATACTAACTTAAGTGAGTTATGATTAGACCATGTAGTATCTATTGATTTGA
Source organism: Lepetodrilus ovalis (assembly GCA_032361185.1). Classification (NCBI taxonomy): domain Eukaryota; kingdom Metazoa; phylum Mollusca; class Gastropoda; order Lepetellida; family Lepetodrilidae; genus Lepetodrilus; species Lepetodrilus ovalis. The sequence goes on along the minus strand of JAUTBQ010162990.1, from coordinate 6,218 downwards.
TCAACCCTTTTTGATAGTCACCTGACTATTTGGAAGGTAAAAGACGAGTACAGTCTTATATAATAATAATTTAAACCAAAGTCCAATTCTAAAGACAGACTTGCTGTAGTTTGTAGACTTGATTATGCTATGGAATATGTATTATTATGATGTAATATAATGAAATATGTGTCACTTATGTTAATATCTCTTTCCTTAAGTTAAGAATGACAGGGTTATAAACTCAAATTTGTCTCATTGGTAAATGACATTTTTTACTGTTTGAAATTATGATAGATTTATTTGTGCAAAGTATGAAACTAACTATTTTGTATACTCTTTGGTAAATGTAACTAAAATCTGAAATGAAATATCCTACAATGGGACACCACAATGTTTATGTGACCTTGAAATCTTGACGTATGTTCTAAAGTTACAGTCACTGGTTTTGTTCAAATTGGTGTTAACTTGGTATATTTACCACCATGTGAACACAAACTCACATGGTAATATTGCATTTGTGTCTAGAACAGGCAAAACTATTGAAACTTGGGTGTCTCAAAGTATTCTATGTATGTTCACCCACGTACATTTCATTATACTCTAAGCTGATCAGAGTGTTTATATTACCCTTAACTCCGTGTTTAAGCCTAACCGGACACTGCCTCTCTTAAGAATCTTGTTTGATTTATTATACATATACTTGAAGCTAAAGTATAGAACTAATACGATGGAATTGTGTGAATTTAGGTTTTCAACAAATTTCGCCATCTGCTGGTTGTGGGCATGTAAGCAAAGCATGGGTATACAGTGTGAAAGACCTGAGGAAGTTGTGAATATAAAGGGAAGTAGCTTTTATTGTGGCTCACAGGAAATATATTATGTTTTCTTGAATGTAAGTGTTTGAACCCCACTGATACATCTAGCCTACATTGTGAGTGACATCCTGAACAGCTGGGATATAGAACGCACTGTCACTGGAATATATTCTACAATATTTATGTGTAATAGACCAAATATTATTGCAAGCTACAAAAGCCATTTTAATGTATTATGTAGTTACGTGGGGGAAAGTTAACATCCGGCCGATCCTTTATCTAGTGTTTATCTCTGTCAGTCACTGGGGACATGGTGCAGTCTGGGATGTGTTCTCAACCTTGATCATATCCTACCGGGTACCCACAAACTGCCACATGAACACCTTTTAACACACAAGCACCACCAACACTTTATCTCCAATTCTCCCACTCCATGCACATCCAAATACACATACCACCATATCCCACACTCTCTGCCCCACCCCAAAATCTGTTTTCCATAGAATCCTTCCATATATCCCACCCTACCCCACTCCAGAGACATGTACAAATACTATGTCTTACATTCATTCCCACCTCAAACCACCACTCATTAATCGTCACCTATATATATATATATATCCACTCCACTCTACTCAAATCCATATATATTTTCCATCTACCCATTACTTCCCCACCCAACACACCCACGCCACCACCAAATAAGCCAAACTCCTTCCCAATCAACCAGAACAGGTTCTCCAAATAGTCTTCCACACTATACATCTCCACCCCACCCACCCACAAACACACATAACACCACCCAACTACCATCACACTGCAGCTCACAGAAGCCTAGCTCTCCCGTGACACACACCATCACCCCTGGGGCCTCGGACCCCACCCACAGTCCTCACACCTCACCCTCATACTTTGACGCCCCTATACCACAAGCCTTAGGCACCCCTGATGTGTTGGTCCCACGATATGGTGTTTTGCATTTGTGTAGTGACTGTGGAAGTTAAAATAAACTAGATTCAAACTCAGGACTATGCTGCTTGAAAATATGATCAGAAATATTTTGCAATGCAAAAGAAAGTAAAAAATAAATAAAGAGAGGATTTAAAAAAATTTACTATCACCAATTAATATACTCATTTTCATTATTAATTTAAACACCTACCAAACACGTCTTGAAAAGATTTTTAAGATAACGAGGCTTGATTTATATTTCATCCTCTCAGAATAATCTCCACCTAATTATGTACACAAATGTTAGACAATGGGGGTATTGATCTAAGCGACTAAGTATTCTGTCACGCACGCAAAACAAATGGGTCGTCTTTTCTCAAGTTGCCGGTTGTTTTTTTTATTACGAGTTGACTGAGTCATTGTTTGATCTTGTATTAGCTTTGCCTGGTCCATCCAAGGATATTCTCTGATGGAAAACTTAATCATTTCGCCTGTCCACGGAAAGGAAATTGAAATACTACAACAACAATGGTCTCCATGGCAACAGCATAATCAGATGAAGAATTGCACCAATTATGGATTTCATCCCAAAATTCGAGATACTTATCATGACTGGCTCTTCACAGACTGGGAGGCGAACAATTAGCCGTGTTCATTAGAGGAGATGTGTATTAATGGATGGGCCCCATACAAGTGTTTACGTTGGAGTGGAGCCCCCAGGGCTATGAAGCTAAATTAGAATTAACGAGATTAACACTTAAAATTGGTCAAAATGAACGAAAACGAACTACATGCCAAATAAATCATATTATTAATTTCTTATGCCTATGCATTATTCACAACAGTATATTAATTTGATTAATTTATTTTGGGCATCAATGGACTAAGTAATTAAGTCAGTGTATATGTTTGCATATATTAATATTACAGGCAGACTCCGTTATAACAGGGGTACCATTGTACCGGTTAGTTTCTCTGCTTACCAGTCAACTTTTCGTCACTACAGATTTCCTAATAGTGTCCCCTCGATATAACGCTGAAGTTTGGATCCATGACATATCCCCAACATTATAGTACCTGCCTTATACGATATTGCAGTGAAATAACAAAAATAAAAATGGGATCCCGCATTATATCCGAATCCGTGGTGCATCGAACCGTGTTATCGAGGGGGCACTGTATATACTTTAACTCGATGAATGATTGATCTGATGATCCAGTTGTTTTGCTTACCTGTCAGATTTTAACAGAAACAAAAGTGTCCAGAATAATGGGGTCTGACTGTAAATGTTTGATTTAAGTTTAACTTATATATTTTAATTCATCCTACAAATTCATATTGGTCTATATAAAATAATGGCTATATCGAAATAATGTTATTTTCTTAAAGTTTTACTTTAATATCAGATCATGCATGAAAACACCCCAGGAAATTATTCAGTGTTGAAATATTGAAGTTCTATATTGCTGTCACAGTTATCTGAAATATTTACATGTATATTTTTGTATATATTTGTAATTTCTGGATGAAAGTTCTTTAATTATCACACTTAATATTGAAAGCTACTTGGGGGGAAAACACATCCTAATAATACAATAAAATTTTGGCAAACTCATACACGCATCTGTTAGCGTTGCCTTCAAATTAAAAGTTGTGTTTGTTTACAATTATTCTGCTTTGCTTAATCTCGATGAACCTATGTACTTTAGCACCAGACCAATAATGAAATGTGCAGTATTCGTAAGTTGATATTTAATTCAAACATGCCACGTAAATTTATTTTCTCCTTCTAGTTTGTTTTTTGACATTATTGACAGTAAATTGTAAACATTTCATAAACGTACAATATGTAGCAATGCAATGACGCAATGGGAAATCAATACAGCGTTAACTTGCCGCTAACTTGCCACTAACTTGCCTAAATTCAGCGCAGGGAACAGCGATGTCTGGCTGCTTCAGACACGGGTTTTATCGTGACCTTGACATTGTCTTTATGGCTAAATCAATGAGTGTCATCCTGCAGCCATGTCACCGATTAGCTACATGTGTTCTGCAGACCAAACATCAATAGCTAGAGATGACTGGAGTTGTTGCTATATTTAGCCAGTTAACTTACAACTAAATAGCTTCCATCTTCTCCTACTTACAATCCTACTTTGTTTACTTTAATCCAGTTTTGTTAATTGTGTGTTGTGTTTGTGTGTGTGTGTGTGTGTGTGTGTGTGTGTGTGTGTGTGTGTGTGTGTGTGTTTGTGTGTGTATATATAGATAGATAGATAGATTAGGACTAGTTTGTCACATATTAAATATGTGCACCATGATAATAGATAAACAGATTATTAATCAATGTCAAAAAGTATTAAATATGAAGAAAATGATGAATTTATGTAAATATTTTTATGTTGTCTATTGTTGGGTGTATTAAATTATCTTTTTAAGTAAGATAATTATCCTATCAATACACAAGATATACACATTAACGACATGCTTAGTACAAACAAAAATGAAAGATTATATTATTTTAACATTACTGCATTTACGACAAGAACTGGGATTAATTTGATGTCTATTTAACCCTTTCTGTACTGGAGGCAGCCATATGTGCTCATTAGAAAAGTGAATTGGATTAATCAAGCAGGAAGTAGATTTATCGTAGACTTAACATATACTACGGTATTGGATACAAGGTGTCAAGCATTTCTGTACTGTAAGTTGTGCCATCAGTATTTATTATTCAGCATTTGGTATGTGGCTGTCCAATTCATGACATATGCACAACAAGATTGAACTATTATCTCAACACAGTGTGCCACATAATTCAATGAGGAAGGTCATAAAGAAATCATTATTCGCAACAACTATGCCTCACTGATCATTTGCTTGAGATGTTCAGCTGTGGCAAGCAGAAGTCGCATGTCATTTCGTCTACTAAAGAAGAGCAAGACTGCCTGACCCGGAGATCAAAAAACTTTTCATGTTCAACTACAAGTTTTGTTCACAAATCACCATATAAAATTTGAAATTGAGCATGGAATTGTGCTCAAGTTTTACAATCTCAGAGCCTGGTTTGACATACGTGATAAGATTTGTTTTGAGAAATGATGACCATTTAAGGATTGACTGTCATAAAAAAAAACTAACGGATTTTACGTTCATACCTCGATGAACGTAATAAAATTTACAGTCAATTCTTATAAATAAATTACTCAACAAAAGGATGGGGGAATCCTTTGATATAAAAGTCTTAACATGATGTATTTAGTCAATATTTTAGGAGCAGCGCATGAATATTTTCAACAATCGTTTGCTGATGTCACGTATAGATGACATCATGTATACGTGACATAACAATGCCACCTAAGAAAATTTAGTTCATCGAAGTATGAATGCAATGATTTGGGGCGACATGGACCAATCAGATCATGAAAATATGGCATTAGTGATACAGCATATAAAAACTAACATGTACAGCACCTATGAATAGCAATAACTTACTTTTTTAGCTGGAAAGAGGACATTTTAGGGGTTCACCGAATTATATGGTCTGGTTAACATGGATCTGGTACTTTTCTCGTGAGAATTTAATTTAAAAAAAGTCTGCATGGAAACATGTTGCGACCGAAATCAGGTCCTCCGACGATATGTTGATAATTATCACTGATAATGGCCAATGGTAATGCATATTGTCCACTGGGCCCTATTTATATGCTGTTTATGGCCGGGTATAGTCTATAGGGATAGACTGACAGTAAGTCTTATTTGGGTCATTTCCAGTGACAGGCTACCAGTGACGACTAATCAGAGATCTAGCATTTTGACACTTTATAATCAAGGTTATGCAGTGCTCCAGATAAGAAGAGTATTTGAGTAAAATACTCGAAGAAAATGACAGAATATCCAATTAAAAACAATTGCAGTGAGTAAAAAAACACGTATCAAATACTGAATACCAAATTGTATTAAAATGATTAGAGTGAATTCTATGTTAACAAAGAAGTGGAACATTATTCTGTCACATCAAAAATAAAGCACAGACATTTATTACAGCTGTCAGTATGTATGATCAAGGCTAATCCACAATTGTGCAATATTAAAAGATGGCATCGTATGCCCTGTGTTCTGTGAATTAATTGCTGTTTAGTAAGCATAAGTGGCTATAATCTAGCTAAAAAACTGCATCGCTACATAAAAATACCCAATTGAATTAGTTATTGAGGGGTAATTACTCAATCATGCAAAAGGTTATCTGGAGCAATGTATATGCAATGACACTACCTGGCCATAAACATTGATCTACGCCTGGTATAGCTGCAGTTCTGTAGCTAAAAGTGCCCCATTTACTATTCTAAATAGGCATCACTCAGGGCTCGACAGTAAGGATTGTCCGCCTGTCCGGGACAGGCGGACAGGTGAATTAGCCCAGATTAATAAGCCTTTTACCTACAGTTACATGTCTGATAGGGCACAGG
>JAUTBQ010162979.1:0-12490 GCA_032361185.1 Lepetodrilus ovalis | reverse complement strand
TGTACGTGTATCCGGATATACAAGTACACTTAGAACAAAAGAAACCATGGCAACGAGACCGGAAGAGGGGTATAATGACCGATACACCTCGGAAAGTGAGGATGTAACACTTACTTATTTGGCTTCCATGCACTTGTAGCTATAACTGCTCTCAGCCACGGGGCCAAGGATGATATGAGACATAGGTTTTCAACAAATTTGAATTTGTATTTACTTAGTTAATGTTGTTATCCACAGAATGTCCGTTTACATGCTCTTCCTGCTCGTTGGACCTGAAATCACTTACGCAATTGCCTGTCTTCTAACAGTCACTCCCAATCGGCAATATCAAGCACGTTTCGCAAATTCCTCAAATATGCATTGCATTTCAACATGCATGAACTTCGTGGGTTGCATTGGTATTGATATTATCCCCGACAGAATTATTGATATTATCTCCGAAAGAATGCCTTGTATGATGACCAGCTTTATGGGACTGGATCTCGCATCGAATGTCAAGGACATAATTTGGCCAACGGTAAGTCCAATTAACCCTCTCCCTGTTGAAGGCAACCGGATATGCCATAAAGAGCAGTGTATGTGCCTAATCCAGGAGGTAGAGGGTTAATGTATCCACTCGTGTATAAGTTAACAGTGTTTTCTAAAAAAAAAATGTAGTTGGATATATTTTATTCCTACTTCAATTACGATAATATGCATGTAAATATACTGACTTTCGAAAGAAAGTATGCATTACATTTGATAGTCTATTTCTTAAAAACTAAATTAAATAGAATGATAATTTCAAATGTTTTAATGAACTACAGATCTTGACCTCATTTTATCACATCCTAAGTTTAGTAACTGCTAAAATTATGACCCAATTTATTACTTCGTAATTTCGTTGTCGATTTAAGGGGAGAAGTGTTATGATGTTGTTGTGAAACTATTACTGGGTGTTCTACTGGTATGTTGCATTCGGCAATGCTGCAAAGTTTGGTAGTTACCAGTTACAAGTGAAGTGGTAATTACTATTTATACAAGTACGTGTTCGACATAACAAAACAAGTCAGGGTATCCTTTGACGAAACTCTCTTATCCACTAAGAGACCAATATTTTGCAAGCAACCAAATATTTTATTTTAAATACTTTCTTTTGTATTTTAAAATTATAATGGGGTTTAGAGTCGCTTTCTAGAATCTTTCACTAATATCACGACTTGTCAGTTAAGGGCAGGACTAAACCAGCAACTTGCGAGCACTGGCTGGTACTGACAGACCAAGGATGCAAGCAACCAAACATTTTTATTCGTACGTCATCCTCTTCCTCTCTCTCTCTCCCTCTCTCCACCCTCCCCCCCTCTCTCTCTCTCTCTCGTTGGATACGTAACTATTTACAAAATACCCAGTTTGTTTACAAAATTGGTATGAATGCATTTCGTGACATCCCGATTGATTTTAGTATGAAGAGGATGCGATTGTCGAGTTAAAAGAATGTGACCTTACTTTACTGTTATCTTTTGGATATCAATAAAACATTGTTTTCAACTATATACTTTCTTTTCGACGTGAGTGTTCATATTATGTTACAGAAAGAGAGGGAGAGAGAGATTGAGAAAGATCGAGAGATTGAGAGATCGAGATAGAGAGAGCGAGAGCGAGAGATCAAGAGACAGTGAGAAACACACACACACACACACACACACACACACACGAATAGCAATTACAACTCGCATATAATGTTTTGACGACCAATTCATGCATTATTTTATAGCGTTTCACTTCCACTAATACTACACGGAAGTACGACTTTAAGAAGTCGACAGGACGCCCAGCTGGCACCGACAGAATTAGACGGAAGAATAAGAAGAAACATGACACAAACAAAGATAATAAGAAGAAAGGGGAGCAAGATTTGCCAGGTATCAATCTTGCTCTTACGCCAGCGGTAACTATCCAAATGGTGTCCGTTATTATACGCTGCACTAGAAATAACGGGTATTTCATTTGTGTGTGTGCTCCCGCCCCACTGATGAAAACCTTTGACAAGTAGTAACTGTTCATTATATCTAAGACCCAATTCCCAGCTATACAATCACTTTCGTCTATCCACATTGGGAGGAAGTCGATCTAGCAGTATGTTCCAAAGGCAAAGACCGGGATATACTTTCACGAAGCTCTCTTATCTACTTGGAGCACGGGTACTTTGTTTTCCCCATTCCTTTACCATTATAGGAGCAGTATGTTCCAAAGGCAAAGACCGGGATATACTTTCACGAAGCTCTCTCATCTACTAAGAGACTGGTATGGCTCTCTTATCAGTGTATTAGCTATCGGCAATGCGAGCGCTACCAGTCTCTTAGTTAGAGTTATTGAATGGAAGGACGAGTGTATCACGAGATATTTTGAGGAGAGGGACGAGACCCTCCCTCAGAATATCACGTGATACACGAGTCTTCCATTCAATAACAGCTGATAAATACATGATCAGCCAACTATGAAATAATTTAGCAAATAGCGTAGTATTTCCATCAAATTGATCAATAGTATTTACTAAAATTACAAAAACAAACATTATTAAATCTTTTCATAATTTAGTTCTTGTAAAATTGATAAAATGTAATGATAAAACATGCTGTTCCTGTCAGGCCTGCTCATGTTGACATTTCTCTTTCCCTATTCTACTCTACTCTTCTCTTCTCTCTCTACTAGGTTCTAATTTTCTAACTTGTCAATATTCTAAACAAAATAGCTGAAATCAGTTCTTAATATGAGAAGTAAGAGAACACTTATAGGCGCCACCCTTGCAGTTATTCACACATAGGCTCCACCCATCTATAGGGAATTGGGAATTTGGGTTATAATGGTAAAGGAATGGGGAAAACAAAGTACCCGTGCTACAATTATGGTTAATTGGAAATTTCCAGATTGGTCGAAGATTATTGCACATTTAACCAGATTTTTCGACCAATGTAAATATTATCAGATGGTACAATGCTTCATAACCTGAATTCATATAAAAGACGAATTTTGTGGTACAGTAAATAACAACTTTTTGGTGGACAAATCAAATATATGTTTGACCATTATCCAGGTCAACCATCTGTGATAGGATGCCTTTAAGCTAAGTTGTTTCGGTACGCTGATAAACTATTAAAGGTTTGTCACATGAACAACACAAGGGTATTTTTAACAATCTCTGTCTAATTCTGGCCTTGAAAAACTATTGAGAATCTAGACGAAAGATTATCCATGTTCTTAAGAGATGAACTTACTTAAGTACAGGTGTCGTATTTCCGCAAGCCTTTCCAAATGGTCGTAATAAAGTTTGGATCCATGTTTTCAATCCTGTATTAGGGATGTCTTGGCTGTTGATGTCGCATAACCTGTGATTGTGCATTCGACTGTTGTTGTGTTAATGTCGACATTTCCAACCAAAATCTCCACGGATTCATTGTCGCGTGTAAGATTAGCTACTTGAGCTAGTTTCATTGTAGGTTGTCCGAAATATTTGGACCAATGCAAGGCATCATAATCGTGGGTAATACCTGGATTATATACAGGAGAAGAACATTTAAGTCGCCTGTTCTGTTGAATTGTTACATTGTAAATCTGTCCATGTAGTACGCGAGGTGTGAGGTGTATCCTATCACCAGAAATAACCCGTACAACTTACTGTCCCTCAAAGTGGTATATGCTTACATGTATGTAATAATACAGTAACTGCATCTGTACGCAACAGCTCTGATGTAATCACAGCGACTAAAACTTACTTTTAAACTTACTCACCCGAATAGTGATACAAATAACAAAAATACCTGAATTTCTACTAGTCCTTGGTATAGCTTTAGCTTTGGGAGAAATGGCCCAGGCTAGCGGGCTAGTGTTAATTTTGATTGCTGAATCATTGTAACTAGCAAGGTAAACTTAGTATTGTTGAATTAACTATCTTTCCTTTTGTCAGTGACAAATTTTGCAAACTGCACTATCAGTGCCACATCACATTAATCCAACAACTTCTTTTCTATTTTCATTTTTACACCTCAAAATTGTATTTAATAGCATTTTAAAATTGTGTTTGCATCTGTCCACAAAAGATATACTTGCATTAAACTCTCTCCCCTTAAACTCCCTCCCATCAGTGAAGTTTTGTGAGCTACTATTAAATCCATAAAATATTTTTTTTAAAGCGATATCTGAATGCATCTTTAATGATGCCACAGGACAGTTGGCCACCAACTCCCCACCACCCCTACTATAATGGTGATATCTGTTATATGATCCTAGCTTTTACACTGAGAAATGCCTCTCGACTCCAGGTGTAGTAAAAACACAGCCTATCTACTCCCTGTGTCCTTCCTCCCACAACAATATAGTCCTTTGTTCCACTGCTTCCCACAGCCACAAAACAGACCTTCTTTCCACCATCTCCACCACTGGAGGTGGGAGGTCATGTCCCCACCAATCAGCGGCTGCCTATGCGTACTTGCTGGAGAGCGAGAGAGCTGGCTGTGCTGGGTGAGCCATGTAGACCCTCCACATGTAAGTGAGTGTGTGTGTCTCTCCTCTCCCTCTCACCAGCGTGAGATCTCCCACACCGGAGTACGCAACAAGTGTGCGTTGATGCCGCGGTCGTCGTCTCCACTGCTGTAGTCTTGGAATATGTCAGTGCTTGGAGAACACATGATGAGCAGCGGCGGTTCCCCGCCGGCGGTCCCGGGACTGTGGCGCCCCGCCCTGTGGTGCACCCCCACCCCGAGCCCCAGGGTCCCCGAGATCCCAGCCTACCCCCCTCAACCAATGACTCACCTGTTCAGGGATTATCTGACGACACACTCATCGCCTCTGTGGTACCCCTGGTATTTTAAAGGTACGCTCACCCGTTGTCGCCCTGCTTTAAATGAGCTGTTGCCATGTGAAACTGTTGCCAAGCTAGGGAAACTGTTGCTATGATGGTATCTACAATTGTTTTAGTGTTTAGTAGGATTGTATATCATATTTACAATTGATGGCTGCAAACATTTTGTAGTGTTATATATGTGTGTGTGTGTGTGTGTCTGTAAATGTCTATGTATGTAGTAGTTTATACCCAGTATATTTATTATTAATGATTGATATTATTATTATTGTTATTGTTGTTATTAATATTAATGATTCAAATATATTGTAACATTGATTAGGTTGTAAATTACAACACTATCAACATAGGTAATATATGTAAATATTTGTACCCCGTCCATCGATTCTAATACAGTATTTGATAAATTACCATCCATGTTGTATTTAACCTGTTATCAACTAGGGACAACTGCATATGCCTTCTACCATGTCTACTGGTTATCATTACACACTGACTGATGAATCTAGCTGTTGGAATGCCCTGTTTGATATTGCTCAACAAGACATAACTTGTTGGATTATTTAATCCTCTCCCTGCTGTCTTATGCACAGACACTGCTCTCTAGGGCATCTCTGGTTGCCTCCAGCATGGAGAGTGTTAAATGGAATCACATGTTCCCACCACATGCTCGCCAGTCAGTCTCTAAATATGCCCAAACTGGAATCATTACAATTAATTTAACCTTCTGTTTGCTGGAGGTAACTATGGATGCCCTAAGGTCATATTCGCCCATCAGTTTGGATTTAATAATCAAACATATTTCTACAGGAGAAGCACAAGTTGGTGATGATTGCAGAGAGGTACAATGCAAGGTCACATACCTCAGTGTGGTATGACTAAAATGTAAAATGACACGATTATGATCCTTCATCAATCAGTTGATGCATCAAAGACAAGATAATTAATGCTTTGAAACATCAGTTAAGGATCACTAGCATTTTTTCACGTTAATTATAGCTTTATTTTGTTATTATAACAACAAAGAATTTCTGAACATTTACGTTGTAGCTTAAACTTAAAGCAATAATCCAGACTGAAATTCGTTTGGTCATTATCTAGGTCAATCAACCGTGATTGTATGCTTTTAAACTTAAAGCAATAATCCAGGTACTCTTGAAGAACATTCCTCAAGCCAAGTTCCAAAATTTGGTAGACAGCTTGCCCATTAAATATCTAACTGGTGCCAACCCTTAATTAATTGTATTGAGTATATATTCATTGATCTGCTATATATTGTCCTCATTAACCTCTTCGCAATGAGTGGTAACAACAAATGTCCATGCAATAGAGTGAGAGTATATATCTAGCATGTATTACGGTAAAAAACAATATATCATAATTTTTATTTATTGTATAATAAATTAATTTTTCTATTGTCTCTTATGATAATGGTTGGTAATGATTGATAATGATTGGCACTTCCTCATGCATGTACTTGTAATAAGCAGTGATAAGTCGTATTCACAACATTATGGGCATGCAAGTTTGCAACCATGATAATTTATTAAGCACTGTTTTATACTTAACACATTGTAATCTGGTGAACAGTGTTTGAAACTGACCAATCAAAGAGCACACTGTAAGCTGTTAAGTGATTGTGGTTCACTTTAAACTAATTAAAACAGATTAAATTGAATGTCAGAGTGGTGATGGCATTGGTCAATGAATAATTTTGATCATGTCAACCGAAAACTGAAACAAACTGAAACGTCATGAGTAACAACACACTCTCTGCCATGACGTGTGTCACGACAATAATGTCATGTCATTTACACCACAGAATATTTATCCAAACAACTGATTCCTTTTCCACTGTCTGAAAGCCAACAGACCAGCAACAGACTGTCAATACAACACATTGCGGCTCAAATTTCCATGTAATCAGCCGGACTTGTAAGCGTGTATCTGCTGCTTGGCATTTAATAAAAGACTGATACCAAAGCTGATTTTAAATGATTAATGTTTCACTTTGTTGGATAGGATAAATATACATACAGTGTCCCCTTGATATAACGCTGAAGTTGGGGTCCATGACATATCCCCTGCTTTACAGTATCGCCTTGTACGATATTGCAGGGAAATAACGAAAATAAAATTGGGATCCACGTCTGACCCCCACCTTATATCCGAATCCGCTGCGTATCGGACAGTGTTATATCGAGGGGCACTGTTATGACTGTACATGTATTTTAGTATTTTAGGCCTAACCAAAAAGAAGCTTGTTTCATGTATTGTAATACTAGTTGCTTTGGTGTTGGTGTTAACAGGATTGTCCTCCAATCAATGGTTTTAGAGAATTTTCTGTAGATATTGGACATAATCTTATTACAATTTTCACCTTTCTTTATTAGTTTTGTTGATGAGTACTTTGAGTCGCGACTAGTATTTACTCTAGTATATATGATCAAAAATGATCTACTAGGAGGGATGGAAATAAATACATGCCTGCTCGCCCGGGCCATTTCTCCCAATGCCAAAGCGAATTTCTACTCGCCCTTACGACACCTTTGGCAAAGATGTCCTATAAGGGCAAGTAGAAATTCGTGGGTTTTTTTTAAGCATTTGTTATTTGTATCACTATTCGGGCGAGTAAGTTTTTCAGACAAGTTGCATTTCTGTACTAGTATTTTGTTACTTTACTTTCATCTGATACAGTGCCCCCTCAATATAACATGGTTCGATACACCACGGATATAAGGTGGGGTCAGACGTGGATCCCATATATTTGTTTTTTAATTTCCCTGTAATATCATATAAGGTGGGTACTATAACGCGGGGTTGGGGTGGTGGTGTCATGGACCCCAACTTCAGCGTTATATCGAGGGGACACTGTATGTACATGGTGCACAGGAACGGAGATTAACATTCACCGCAGCCATTCCTCGCATCGCTAACGAGTAGAAATCATGTTTTTTGTAAACATTTGTTATTCACATTACTATTCGGGCTGTTGCAAATGCTTTCCGCAGCGTCGTTAAACTCCATAATAACTCACTAACTCACTATTCGGGTTGGTAAATTTTAAAGGTACGTTTCCCTCCCTGATTGTATTTTGATATGTACATGAAATGTATGTGATATTAACAAGCTGTTGCTTCTAGTGTACGAGATATATACATGATATGAACGACACGCTGCTAGCCCTAGTATACATCAGTTTGGCCTGTGTCTCTGTGTCTCTGTGAAGCAATTCATAACCAGCGTGGGAATGCCGTTGATATTCATGAATGAAGGAAGTGTTGGCTGCTGCCTGCGAGGCCCTGGCCTTCTATCTTCTATCTACTTAAAACTTGACAGTCCACCTGAATATAGGTCACCACCCTGGATATAGACTCCACACAATACATCCATTCGGGGCCCCGAGGTTACGGAATGTTTATGAGTACAATTTCATGATGAATCACACAACGTTTTGTTCGTTAATCCCTGTGTAGAATTTGATTTCAGTATGAAATCTTACTGAAAAACTGAAAACCTCGGGCCTGATTTTGCATTTTGGATTATTCTTGGAATTCGACAACCTTCTCCCATCCACACCTCGCCCCTTAAATTACAACCCTGCAGTGTTAACACCCATCCAATAATGGAATGGCTGAAACAATGTGGCATGTTGAGCATGCCTTTGGATATGGATTTGGCACATTATACAATGTTATATCACAATCAGCATCCATGCATTATTATTATTTTAAAAAAATCTATTTTATTATTGTTGCATTTTGAGCATACATACCTTAGACAGTTAGAGGATGGATTTTGTGCATTTTAGCTTCAAATAAATAGCTATATTATATTTTTATTATTATTAATATTATTTCTTTGTGCTATTTTTTTAATTTAATTTTAATTTTTGGAATGGGAGTGAGGGTATAGCATAGAGTCTGGGGTGTAGATGTCTCGCCAATCTTGCTATATAATAAAGTACATTGGGGGCAATGTTGGAGGCAATGTTGGAGGCAATGCTGTGATATCCCGCCCCTAGTCATGTCCTCAAGTTTCTTGTCAGCTCGTAAAGCCTTGTCACTTGTCATTAATAATTCAACGCCCACGATCACATTTTCTTCTCAACATGTACACTTTCCTCTCACCTCTGTCTCGGAAGTGTCTTAAGTCCCACAATCTCACCGATAATGCGATCTCAACATGTAGCAAATCCACTACTAACAATTTAAACTTAATGCAATATCCACATTTGACAATCTCCACATCTGATAATCTCCATTTGTGGCAGTCTCCATATAATTTATTTATTTATTATTCTTTTTCTTTTCTTTTTTTAATGGGGTTTATAGAATCTTTCACTAACATCACGACTTAATCAAAATGACAATTAGAGTATCTCCACAATTGACATATCTCCTTATGGCAATCACATCTGGCAATCTTCATATATTGTCATATCAACGGAACAGATGAACATACTTTTAAGTTTTATCATGTTTGTATGATTGTTCTCTGTGAACAGATGAACATACGTTTAAGTTTATCAAGTTTATATGATTGTTCTCTGTGAACAGATGAACATACTTTTAAGTTTATCATGTTTATATGATTGTTCTCTGTGAACAGATGAACATACTTTTAAGTTTATCAAGTTTATATGATTGTTCTCTGTGAACAGATGGACATACGTTTAAGTTTATCAAGTTTATATGATTGTTCTCTGTGAAGCAACTATGACAACTGTCAGATTAGATAAATATTTTCTCACAAATACAAAATGTCACAAACAAACACAATGTGTAATCTAGTATTTTTGTTTGTTTTTCTATGTTGATTATTTTCTGACATTGTGACTTCCTTTTGACATTGTGACTTCTTTCTGACATTGTTTTCTGACATTGTGACTTCTTTCTATAATTTTGTCATCTTTCTGACATTATTGATGGTAACTTATTTCTGACCTTGTGACTTCTTTATGACATTGTGACTTCTTTCTGGCATTGCTTTCTGACATTGTGGCTTCTCTCTGACATTGTGACTTCTTTCCTGCAGGTGATGCGCTTTATGACCGCTCCCCGCCGCCACATAGGAATGACCGAGACTCCCCGAACAAAGAGCTGCCGTCACGACTTCTTAAACTGGACCGTTCCAAAGACCGCCAGGAACTGTCTCACACACTCAACTTTGACCGAGATCATGTGAACCGTATTAACTCTAGAAAGTCTGCCGGAACACAAACGTAAGTCTGCATAAACCATGTAAACCATGTAAACCGATGTGGAACAATCAGTTAGTTAGTCCAGTCTGTTAATCCACTTATTACTGTTACCATGGTTACACATTGTTAATTTGTATAGGACTAGTTCAGTGCCAGTGTTCATGTGTATTTATGAATCGTTGTGATTACTAAATTAGTAGATTCTTGTTCTGAAAGCCATTGTGTTGAGATGGCACATTTCTAAGCTAAGAATATACACTTGGTTCACACAGCTTGAAATGACACTGAACTTCAAATGTTGTCGTAAAAAGATATTTTATACCCTTCTGGAATACATGCAATGTCACAATTAGAAGGCCTTGGAAAACAACCAATGCAGCCTTAAAGAAACCATTAAAAAGGACTTGAATTATTTATTTTTATCTGTCTGTATTAAGCATGGATACTATTATGAATCGGTATATATTATATTGTAGATATTATTTGTAATCACCAAGGTAACAATCAAGGGGTTTTGCTCGGCTGGTGTCTGTTATTCAAGCTTATACTTTTCATGATCCAAGGCAACTCCTTCATAAAGACAATGGAAAGCTTTGTTAATAATGCATGCTAGTTATTCTGGTAACCATGGCAATGCATAAGCAATGCACATATTGTGATATATGAGATTCAAATAGCTAAATAATGCACTAGATTGTGGATGGCACAGATTAACACCAGCTAATGCTTATACTTTGGTCGTAATTTTACGTTTAGATTGTTCAACTTTTAAATAATTGAAAACACTCCTTTGGTGCAAGTTTCATGAACGTAGTGAAGGTGTAGATTTAGACAAAACTGTAGATGTCACCATTTCTTATAATTCTTTTCAATGTCTGCAATTAACACTCGTCCGCTCGCCTGGGCCATTTCTCTCAATGCAAAAGGCATCCTAAGAGCGAGTAGAAATTCATAGCATTTGCTGTTTGTATCATTATTCAGGCGAGTACGTTTTAAAGTTAGTTTCTATCGCTACTTTTGCTTTCTCTTTTGGTTATTCTATGTATTCTGGAAAAAGATAACATTGTTTTTCATTTCATAACCAAAATTTGGTGCATTACCAGTACAAATGGGTGAAAGAATCCCGCAACGACGTTAAACTCCATAATCACTCGCTCACTCACCATTACATTACTCTAACTCGTATTCCAATCTGGAAATGTTTTAAAGTATGGAAATGCATGGATCAATATGCTGACTGAATGTAGTTACATATATATGTGGTCATGTGACATTACACCGAACGTGTCACGCCATCTATCGCATATCTATAGTGTAAATATTTCATGAGACAAACCTTCCTGAAAACGGAATGAATTTGAGATTACAAGCGATTTATACATGCACCTATTAACGTGACTCCTAACAATGGATACATTTTATCACTGTTTATACTGAAAGAAATATTAGGTGAAACTGGTGTTGGTGAGGACTTTTGAGTCATACATTCGGATGACTTGACATGAACTCGTAGCTGCATATGCAAGTGTATTTTCTAAGAATGCTTTCAAATGAGTCATTGTTAAACACTTGGTGTAGTATAAGCTAAGTACTTACTGAGTTAGTATTGTTTAAAATATTCACCACCTTCTACAGACATTATACTCAACAAAACTCATTCAGGCCCGGCAGATGGTGGGAAACCTTGCTAACAAATTTTGAAAGTCAGTTTTAGGAATTTAGTGGCAGTCATCTTCCGATGCTTCTGCAAGTTCGCTCACATTTCACAATGGTGTCCTAAATTTAGGAGCTCCTAACTTTATAACTTTGTTTATCACCTCGTAAGTTAGATGTCAATTTTGAAGGATTAAGACTTGTGACATCATCATGAAATTCTTAGTTATTTGTGCAAGATTCCCGCTGTGACGTAAAACAATAATTCACTCACTTAGGAGGTAGTAAATAGTTTGGGAACTGTCGTCAAACAGTGGCCTGGAACCTGTAGAGTCTTGAAAATTATTTATACATGTATGTCCAAAATGGCTACTGGAAGTTATGTAATTTGTTGGGTTTTTTTTGTGAAATAACTTGTAGATATTTTCATATTTCAAGTGGTAGTAATGTTTTTTTCCTGTTAGATGATAATAATAATAATAATAAATATAATAAAAAATGTAATGATAATTATGATAAGATAATAATAATTAATAATAATAATAATAATAATACACATGTAATAATAATACGGGGAAATACGGTAATAATAATAATAATAATATAATTAATAATAATTATTATTAAGATAATATACTACTGCTAATAATAATAAGAATAGTTATTCATCATCACGTAGCATAACCACTTCAAAGGCATGCTCAGAGAGCTACATTAGGGTTATTATTATATAGTTAATGACCGAGGAGACGGTTTCTCTTCGTCGACAGGCTAAGATAATAGTCGAGGTGCGAAGC
>JAUTBQ010162968.1:0-12490 GCA_032361185.1 Lepetodrilus ovalis | reverse complement strand
GTGATCAATCCCCCGATGTAGCACTATGTCTATCGCGGTAGTGTGACAACATTTCTGGTGTTTTTATGATAAAACTTGCCGTTTTCCCGACAATAATTCACAAGATGTTATTGATAGGTGTTCTATATTAGAAATAGACCGGAAACAGTAAAGGTTGCGCACGCGGAAGCGCTATAGCGGGGGGTAGGCGATAATAGGTCCTGGGCGATAATAGGCCCGTAACCAGTATGGCATTACAAGACGGCAGTTAAAATTATTTTTATGTTACATTTTTCTGTCAAATTAGAAACGATAATAGACTTGGCATTAACCACTGTATATAATAGACAACTTTTTGTCTGCCCCATCAGACTTCCTCAGGTCTATCAACAGCTTTCTGTCAAGAAATGTAACTTCTATAGTAGACAAAGAAATTGTAAGCCTCTCTATAAATCTTTTTTCATTATTTGAGTTCACTGATTTACCTTTTTTTTGTTTGTGTTCCCCTACAAAATAATATGCCTTGTTGGGGTGTCATATGTTTTGCTGAAGGAGCCCTCATAATATGTCTTGCTATCAGAGAGCCCAGTAGACATGTTCTTCTGCGTGCAGGTGCCCAAAGCGGACATCCCTGAGACCGTGCTGAGGAAGAGATACCCGCAGATCGTCGGCTTCCATTTTGTCAGTTCCATCACAGGAATGGTGAGATCATGTTCGTTATACAACCATCCAACAGCATTGTAGTGTAGCCAGGCGTGATATTGGATGCTCTAGTCTGTCTCCTATTCCAAATATCTCCCATGGACAAAAGCAAGTCTTGATTTTCTGAGGAACAGGTTAAAGAAACTCAGAGGCTCCTTTCATATACAAATATACCCATCAGTAGAATTTATTAAAAATGATTTACTTTCATCCTCTGAGACTGTTGAGAGTCTATTGGATGGTCCTACTGTTCTTGGTCAGATGGACTCAGAATACAGCAACTCCGGTTCAAATCTTAGGATAGGCATGGTCATCGGTTAACTTACAGTAGTAGCATGCAATGTATTCACTTTTATAGTCTAGTTATCATCCTTGGTCCATCAGTAAAAGAAGGACACTATTTTATGAAGCTCTTTTATCCACTCAAAGACTATAGAACTTGTATATCTGGCTATCTTGCCAATGGATACCAGCGCTATGGTATCATAGTGGATATGAGCGCTTCATAGAATGATATCCTGATGCTTGCATGTTTACCATTTTTTGTAATGGTGTTTAGAGTAGCTTTCTAGAATCTTTCACTAATATCACATGTTAGTTTAGGCCAGGAGGAAACCTGCATGGGTAAACCTACCAGCACTGGCTGGTACTGACAGACAAAGGATGATATCAGTATTGCCACTCTACAGACAGTGCATCCTATCAATATCACGTCAGAAATGTAACTTCCGCGAACATTGATGCCGGGCACCTCTGGGCAGGATTTGAACTCGGTGCCTTTGGCTCCAACGTCCAACATTCTACCACTGTGTTACCACCTGTCCCTACAGTAATGTATTTGTTATCTCACTGTTCATCCTTCAATGGTTTTCAGGGTATTGCTAAGTTGGAGGAAGACCTACTCAAGGTCACCTTGGAACAGAAGAACATGGGGGAGAAAATACCTCAAGTTTGGCTGAATATGGAGAAAAAGATACTAGCGTGAGCTACGTTTATGTGTATTTAACGGTGTTTATGTTTTATCTACAAGACTTGGTTGGTTCATTGCCATTGGTCTTTTAACCCTGTCCATGCTGAAGGCAACTGGAGATGCCCTAAAGAGCTGTGTCTGTGCCCAATCCAGCAGGTAGAAGGTTAATTAAGATAACCTGTCACAGCTGGCCTGTTTTATATGCTGATATGCCTTGGTTGAACACTACTGTATACTATATTGGGTTCTATTCTGTGTTTTATAGCGCCCGTTCTCAAACCAGCATCCTCAACTGGTCTGTCATCAAGGAATATGGAATGGAAGTGGGCATCTATGATGAGAAGGATGTAAGTTAAATGTACTACACTAATATTTTAAATGCTTTAAGCAAATAATTATTAACATGATATTTGTCACAATTCCCTTATGTTTTAGTTTATATATTTAAATATCTATTTGCTAGTTGTTTGTTTTGGCTTTGTGGAAGGCTAAATTGAAATTTTACTGAAACTATATAGAATCAAACATATTTTTATTGAAAGCAAGTTCTATATCGCTGTTTATTTTCTCTGATAGAAACAATTTAATATTCTACAGCTTTTTTTCTATATAATTAAATATATTTGAATTAATTTCCCTCACTATTCACACGGTTGTTACTGGGAACCATCCAGATAAACCATCCAGATAAACAGGGATTGACTGTATATTAGTCAGTTGTCTGTTGATGACTATACTGTTTGCTGTACAGATCAAGGAAGCTGTTCAGTTTCTCCACGAGTTGGGAACAGTGCAATACTTTGACAATGACTTCCTGAAGGACCACGTGGTAATAAACCCGCAGTGGATCGTCAACGTCATGTCATGTGTCGTGTCCGTCAAGAACTCGCCGATACAGGTGAGTGTTGGTTGTCATGGTAATAGCTCAAACCTGTTATTTCATGCCTTATTTGGGCATACTGTAGCAACTTGTTTCAATTGGTAGCATTAACCAACAATAAGAACGAGTTAATCTTGAAAACTGTTCTAAGGTCAACTTCAAATGGAAATGGAAACATTGGTAATTGCATATACATGGCTATTTTGAGGTCAGTGTAGAACTTGAAGGGAAATCACTCTAGCTGTCCATACTCCATCACAATATGAAATCCAGGCTCTGAGATTACTAAACTTTTTGAGTAGTTTCATGCTCTATCTCAATTTTGTGGGGGTGGGGATTTATGAACAAAACATTCAGTTGAGCACGAAATCATACTCCGAATAGTCCCGTAATCTCGGCGTCCAGGTTCAGTTCTTACAAGACTGACAACTTCGCTAAATGTCCAATGGTGCTGTGGTCTGTGTCAGGAGAACCAGGGGCGGTTCCACCACAAGGACATCGCGGCGGTGTGGCACCAGTACCCGGAGTCGCTCCACACCTGGCTGCTGCAGCTGACCGAGGAGTTCGACCTGACCTTCCCTCTGCCCAAGGAACCAATCAACATCGTGCCCTGTCTGCTGCCCCAGGAAGAACCAGCCGAGGTCAGTTCATTTAACCTCCTACGTGAGTGACAGTGATTATGGAAGTTTACCGTCGCTGCAGGAATCTTTCACCCATTTGCGACGATAACCTTCTACGTGCTGGAGGCAACAAGAGATGACCTATAAAGCAGTGGTGGTAGTTATTTTAACAGTTGGAAGGTTAGCCTTCTCTTTGCTGAAGTACAGTGTCCCATCGATATAACAGACGTGGATACCAGTTTTATTTTCGGTATTTCCCTAATATCATATAAGGCGGGTACTATAATGCGGTGGGGTATGTCATGGACCCCAACTTCAGCGTTATATCGAGGGGACACTTTAATCACATGCTATCTGATATCCTACAATAAGAGGGTTAAGTGCCATTTTATGAGTGCTTCATGTGTGTGCATGCTGATGTTAACTTTCTTGTTCATGGTGGAAGTCAGAGATGCCTTTTAGAACAATGCTTTTCTTTGATTGATGTACATTTATGAGTAGTTTACTTTGTAGTATTAATAATACCAATATTAATAATACATGTTTTTCATGCAGCAGATCCTCCCTTGAAAGCATCTTCATAGGAGTACATTATTACCTCTGCAAATGGATCA
The DNA here is from genome assembly GCA_032361185.1 of Lepetodrilus ovalis. Lineage (NCBI taxonomy): Eukaryota > Metazoa > Mollusca > Gastropoda > Lepetellida > Lepetodrilidae > Lepetodrilus > Lepetodrilus ovalis. Next base: position 8,725 of record JAUTBQ010162968.1, on the reverse strand, counting down.
CTGCGCTCAATTTCATTGTCAACTGACACTGAATGTAACATTTAAAAGTATGACTTCTGTTGATGACCACTGTTGATGACTTCTGTCTATTACCTTTCTTACAGCTGGATTGGCCAACAGGTGTCAGCACAGACAACAACAGGCAGATGAAGATGGTGTACCGCTTTGCTTACCTCCCTGCTGGACTCTTTAATCGAGCTCAGGTGAGGTTGTCTCCCCTGACCAAAAACGAGGTTGTCTCCCCTGATAAAATTGAGGTTGTCTCTCCTGAACGAGGATGTCGACCAACCAGCCCATCCTAATGTAGTTTGTACTTGGCTCCAACAATGTTACTTGCAATACTAAATAATATTCCACTCTACAATGTCAACAGGTCAGGTTGTTCCAGTTCTCGGACGGGAAGCTGATATGGAAGAGAGGATCACTACTGAAGAAAAACAATCACATGGCACTCATTAGACAGATAAAGTAACGTTTACAGTTCCATCATCATCATCATCATCATCATCATCATCATCATCATTGTCATCATCGTCATCGTCGTCGTCGTTGTCATCGTCATCATCTAATGGGTGAAAGAGTCCTGCAGTGATGTTAAACTCCATTATCACTCGCCATCATGTGATTGATTGCTTTCTTTTAAATAAGCACTTGCAGGATATCGTTTCTCGAAGCTCTGGTATCTACTACGAGACCTCATCGCCTATGGGTGAGATATTCCCGCTGCGATGTAAAGCATTAATTCAATAAATCAATAACTACAAGACCATATACATTTGCATAGCGATCTCTAATACATGGACATCCTGCACTTCTAATAATAGATACAAGATCTTCAAGAAACGATAACCTGGTAAGTAGAAGCATCTCGTATCACGCACAGCAACATTTTTCTTTCCAATTTCAGCGACTCTGAACTAGTTGTTCTCGTGCAAGGTCCACGACCAGAGAACATTGTGTTTCTGGTTCATGAGATCTTCGAGAGTTTGATAGAAGAGTCGTTCTACGGTGTTGTGTATGACTTCATGGTGCCGTGCCCAGACTGCATCATGAAGGAGGTGTGTTAACCAAGACAGCTGACCTAAACCAACCCCAGCTACTTTTCTGCAGATTTCATTGGATTCTTTCTTATTATTACAATGCTAGCACTAAGTATGAGTTGTCACATATCTGTGAAAAATTTATTTGTAGCAAGTAGCTCAATTTTCATATATATTTTAATCCTATGTATAATACTCATTAATGCATTTTTATCATTCGTAACAATTAATTGGATGTAGCTGTTCATTTTTCAAATTGAGATTTTATGTATTTTTTGTTTAAATCCTTCGTTTATTTACCATTTCATTTACAACCACGTTTTTTTTTACTTTAATTTGGTTGTCCCTAATAATATGAACACAAATAATTTTCAATTTTCGTATTATTCTAATAATTTGAATGGCTACAAATGTAATAATCTTCTCCTGTTTGAATTATGGTAATTATGGCGGTATGTTATATTTTGATTATTATTTACTAAATATTTATTTAAAAAATAATTGAACTGCCGATTCATGTAACAAGATAGTGTATTTTTATTTTTTATTTTCTTTATATCATTGATATTTAATCGAAGAAAACCAATGTGTGAGATTAAATATATGGTGTTGTGTGTGTAGGGATGTCTGGATCCATGCCTGTTTGAAGCCGATCTCATCGCTCACGCCAGAAACAACAAGGCTCCGTTCCTGCAGTGCCGGAAATACTTCCACACCGTTTCCATGTCCCAACTCCTAGGTACCACGGTCTTCTTCTGGCTTGTAGTCTGTTATTTGTGTACCTACCCAGCCGGCACATCGCGACATACAATGTCAATACTAGGTCGAATTGACGTTGAAAAAACATCAGCAATGTCGTGATGTAAAACCAACGTATTCTCGACATCGTATGATGCAATGTGCCGGCTGGGTAGAACTATGTTGGGTTTGCTCTTCTACTGTAAAATGTATGTGTTTAGAGTGGACCATTGTTTATCCGGACTCAGATATCCGGGTCCCTCTCTATCCAAACAGTTTTTAATAGGAACCATGTATCAGTCTCATGTAAAATGACTTAGACATCCAGAAATTCAGTTATTTGCACATTTCGAATGCAACCGTCCAGATAAACGGGGGTCGACTGTAGTCCCTATTGTGTTATTACACTAGTGAGAAACTGTATTATAATGAAACACACACAGCCACAATTGTGATATCAAAATGAATGTCTATGCAGGCATGTTATATATTTTACTGGATACATATTAAAATAATATTTAAAAATTCTAATTGTATTTCACATTTTGCAGGGACAATCTCCTCCACATTTTGCAAGGACAGTTTCACAAGTTGTGGTATTTTGTTTTATAAATCATGCTGATTTTACAAAATGGATTTCAACAGTGTTCCTCAATTCACTTCCTGTTGGTTGTTTCCAGAAATCATGCCGAGCGACAACGCGAGTGACTTTGATGCTAACATCCAGCACAGCATTCTGATGCTGCAGGAGCTGAACAAGGCTCTGTGCGTGGATGTCGCCATCTTGTATTCTGCCATGGACGTCCCAGTAACCAAGGAGACGGACCAGATGACCCCTCAGTGGGTGCTGGATGACCTCCAGAAGGTCGGACTCAGCTGGTGGGTAGTCCTCTGCGCTGGCGGCCAACTTGTAATTACTCCAGGATGGCAGTGTTCTATCGTCAATCTGGGAACTCCTCTATGAAATGGCGTAATACCACAGTAACATTAACTTGGGGAAGGCCCCAACGTCAATGTTCGCGGAATTTCTGACACAATTTTGTACAGTGGCATTACAGATTTCATCCTTGGTCTGTCTGTCCCAGCTGGTGCTCACAGGTCTACTGCAACATTCAGTGCTACAGATGTTGCAGATTTCCTCCTGCCCTAAAACTGACAAGTTGTGATATTAGTGAAAGATTCTAGAAAGCATCTCTCAACCCCATTACAAAATAAAAACAAAACTGTTACTTTAACCCTCTCCCTGCTGCAAGCAACCAGAGATGCCCTAAAGAGCAGTGTCTGTGCTTAATCCAGCAGGGAGAGGGTTAATTACACAGTTTGGTAAAGGAGAGCCCACGGCTTGTACTGTTATATATTATATTATTATTAGTAAGTTATTAAGTGCCTAGGATTTGGACTAGCTTCTCAATGGCGCTGTCTGTCTATTTGTCCTGTGTCAGGATTAGACACAGGCTAGCGAGATTAGAGCATCCGTGGTTATGTATTCCTGCTGTTATATCATAACCTCAGGGTTCTGTCATTTCATTAATAAGCAGTTTAGCTGCAACAACATTTCTTGTTGTCCATTTATCTTTTTTTATATGAAATATTGAATTATCAAATATTGCTATATTACATAACCTATTGTAGGTGGTATTGAAGTCTACATTTGAAGCAAATGTCAGAATTAGAGCATGAAATGGTTTTATACTGTTCTTGATTGCATACCCAAACCTTTAAAATTTATGTATCACTATTCATAACTAGAAATTTTCAATTTCAGCTGGTTCCAGAAAAACATGGAAAACATCAGCGTTCAGGATTTGACAATGGCTTTGAAGAATTGCAAGGTCTGTCACCCTTTCAGCCAACTAATTATTTTAGAAAAAGTAGTTCAGTGTACAACCCTGAAACTGTCGGCACTAGATTTCCTCCTGGGTATTGTTTCTCGAAGCTCTATTATCCACTATGAGACCAAACAGCGCTCTCGTAAGTGCATGAGCACATTTTATCACTACAAGAGTGCTCTATATTGTCACGCAGTAGATATGAGAGCTTCGAAATACTATACCCTGCTCTATAGGTGCCTAATGACTGAGCACTAATTTCATGTGATATTATATACACAAAGCTAAATACACACATGCTGAAGTCTGTTAATTCCCAAATGGCCGCCAGCAGTGGGACAAAACTACCAGCTGAGTGTTATAAATGTCTGTATTATAAAAATATATTTGTGATTGCATAAACTAGATTTTTCGTTTTAAGTGACCCTTTCTCTCTAAAGTGTAATTTCCTCGCTGTAGACAGTATGTCATTGATTTAAGAGTTAAACTTGTTACTTCTGCGCTGTCGAACCAGGTGGTGGTAGCACTGGTGTCGGACAACTTCGAACGGGACGAGAAGTGTCGCGACATGATGCTGTACGCCATGAACACTCTGAACAAGGACTACGTCATCACCGTCATCGGCAACAGTCTGTCCTGGCAGAACACAGACCTGGGAATGAGGATCGGCAAGCAGGAGGTGAGTTGTCTCCCCTGGGTGAAGGTCTTTAAATGCTGGCTTTGTTACATAGTATGTGCTGTCAGAATGTTGATGGTGATAGACCCATGTTTCTTCTTCACAGCAATAAAATACTTTGCTTGCTTGGTGGTGGGTCAGATAGTGCAGTAGAAGGTTGACATGATAGATTGGTAGCTCTCCACAAATGTAGCAATAGTGTAAAGTTAAATACTAATAGGTTAAATAGACAGATTTTTTTATTCAGCGATCTACCATATGGTAATTTTGGATTTGGTATGGTATACTCATTTCCTAACACTGCAAAATTTGAGTGATCTGCATTAAATAGTTTTTGAGTAATCAATACTAAACAGGGGTTTGTAGCATTACCTGCCAGACTATAATGGTATATATTATTCTCTAATTCAATGCAATTGATACATTCTCTCTGCCGTATGCTCAGCAAATGGTGATGGTGAAGACAAAGGCTCGTTACAAGGATCGCGTCAAAGAAATGCAGGACATAGTAAAGCAAAGATTACATGGGATTCACATCAGAGTGAGTAACCATAGTAACAGCTGATCAAGACATACATATTGACAATTCTGTCATAGGGAGTGTAAGTAGACAAGAGATAGCCTGAGATTCATTTAATATCAGGTGACATTAACTAGTAAAAAATCTAAATGCACAAAATTGATTGTCATGTCACCAAAAAACATCTTGATCCAGACTTCTTTCACCTGTCGACAGAAATAACACCAGACGAGACTTACACTGCCTATTGGCTGTTTCAAATAATATAATTTACATTACAATCATAATAAAGAATAAAGTTTTAGTTTTTGAGATACTTTCAGTCCTTTGTAGACGCTGTTGGGACTGTAATTTTACTTATTTTTTTTTAAATTTCATAAAAGAAATTTGCGGGGGTGTTTCAGGATAATGAGCCTGGTTTACAAGCAAACATTTAAAATAATTTGTTATTCCTGATTGTGTTTCCTACTAGGACAACAAGGAGTATCCTGTGTGCTTCGTCAGCTACTGCTGGGCCAACTCCAGCGACGCCATCAGCAAAGGGACAAAACTCCGGCCGAATGCCCTGGGTTGGGGCGACCCTCGTGCCATGAAGAAATACCTCGTAGACAATGGCATCTCCACGTGGATCGATCACGAGCAGCCAATCGCGGTCAGTGGGCTAATCGTATTTGGCATTTCACTGATGTTGCGTAACAATGTGATATAAAATGATCCTGGACTCGCAATTGAGGAAAGTTGGGTTCGCACAAATCCTGGGTCGGCATGACCTTGTTATAACTGTTTAACTGACTGAATGTTCCATAACACATGTTATTACAGTTGACTGTTGTTATGTTTGACAGGGGAAAGGGTTGTTTGAGAACATCAGCCAAGGAATGAGACATGCCAAGGTCCTGGTAGTCTGTGTCTCTGACGAGGTCAGTGAAAAACATCATTTTATCCACATTTATATTAAAACGTGAAGCAGTGATATTACAAATTGAATTTTTAATAGCATTTGTATTATAATGTTGTTCATAGTCATCCTGGAGATTGAAAAACACTTAGTAAAGAGGACACTGTAAATCTGATCAGTTAGTCGCGGTCCATGTTTAATAGTTTCCATTCCTTGGTCTGTTCTTTGCAGTATGTAGAGTCGGAGAACTGTATGATGGAACTAAGGTTCGGAGTGTTGAACCTCGGACTCCCACTGGTTCTGGCAGTCGTAGGAACTGGAACAGAATGGAAGTACTCTGAGGCAAGAGAATTCTATTGGAACTTTATTTAATAATGCACTTGTTAACATTGAAACTTAAGGTTATTTTTGTAACTTCTAAAGATTATGAATTATTTTAAGGCATTCAAGAAGTACAATGTCAGTACTAGAAAGTTATCCAGGTATGGTAATAGTGGCGTTATATTTGCCAAACCGGCTAGGTAAAAATGTGCCATTTTAGGGTACTTCTGATGGCTAGGTTGTTTTATTTGACAAGCTACCCGGCAAATTTCTAGTCGAAGTGATCCGGTATCTGGTGATAAGTGCATCTCGGTTGTACAAAACCAGTAGACTGAGCCAGGTTGCGCCAGGTTGCTTTATTTGTGCTCTCATTGTCACGTGACAACATGCCTCTTCCAATCAAGCAGAACTAATGTTCAACCACCCCTGCCTTCAGGCCACATACCATGAGCTTGTTTTCTGCCATGTCTTATTATTATTCAGTGCCAATTAAGTTACTTTTAATTGATGAAGATACATTGTACTTTTAATTGCTATTGTTTTATTTTATATTTATTCAATTCTGTTTTGATGGAGGTTCTTACCAATCCTATCAGTTAATGAAGAGGCTATGGGCAAGTTGTGATGACAAGTTTGTTACAGTGATGTTGTGTTCACAGGTTGGCATCTTGGCTCAGAGGGCGAAGGCATCCAAAGTGTACTTCCAAAAGGAAAACACTTCCGGGTTGACGACCCTGCTGGCCTTTGTGAAAGAGAGGCTGCCCCAGATGACGGACACGCTGATGCAGAAGGAGGCTGTGAAGAAGGAGATGTCACAGCTGCAGAAGAAAGCCTGCAGTCAGACCAATGTAGTGCTACAGGTAGGTGAATCACTGTTGGGCCAAGTGGGATAACTTACTTTGTCCATTTTACATTGATAAGAATGCCCGTATATTAAGCTGTCTAGAATTAAATAACCATGCTGTAAATAAAGCCTTACAGACAGACAGTTATCCAATACCAGCTACCTTAGCGCCAAATACCTGATATGCATGGTACATAAATTACTCTTCTTTTTGATATGGTATCAAAATTAAAAAAAGGCCATACAGGGCTCTACATTAATTGTTTGAGGTATCTGTGCCTGTGTCCTATCGGACATGTAACTGAAGGTAAAGGGCTTTTTAATCTGGGATAATTCACATGTCCACCTACGAATAATGCCTGTCCCAGACAGGTGGAAAATCCTTATTGTCGAGCCCTACCACACTAAGACTAGTACTGTGAATAATATTGAGCCAAGAGGTGGAGCATTTCTCCTTCAAATTATCTTAGATTTAAGTCTGAGATCATGTGCTAAGTGTTGATGAATGCAGCCACCGCCTACAGTCACTAGAAGCTAAAGCTGATGTACTCTGAGCATTCATGTAAGCAGAACAACACATGATCTTTTGTTGTCATCTGCAGGAGGAGTATGAGCTGACTCAGCGACGTTTCATGCGTCACATCATCTCCTTCATCAGCAGCATGGACAGCACTCCGATGCCTCGCCTCGTCATCATCGACTTTGACACCACAGAGAGAGGCTCGAGCTTCACCTCTCCAGCAATGCCAGGTCAGCCACAGAAGGAAGAAAGCCTTACCTAGAAACCAGTCACGCCCATCATGGTCATCATGGCCATAATGGTCAAATAATTATGACCATGGTTGGATCATCATGGTCCAGTCATAATGGCCATCACAGTCAGGCCATCATGGTTATGTCATTTTGGCCATGGTTAGGTCATCATGCTCAGGTCATCATGGCCATCATGGTCAGGTCATTATCTTCATGGTCAGGTCATCATGGTCATCATAGTGATTCTAGCCATCATGGTCAACATGGTCACGTTCCACAGAACTATTGTAGCACTACAAAGAGTTGTTACAGCTCTCGTAGAACTACAGTGTACCTACGCTCCTTCTGTGGAACCTGGCCTGACTTCAAATTAGTTTCATTGGCAGAGAATAGTGTAAATTTAACAGTTGTTTTTCTTAAGATTTATTTTCTGTGTTTGTTAGAAGTGAGCAGTTTGTCTGAAATGCTATCCATTATGAATGTATTTATTCAGTTGTATGATATTGTATGTATTGAACCATTTTATATATATACCAGTATACCTGCATAGTTGTTATGACTTACGACAAGTTAAAGTATTTTTGCATTTTCAGGAAATTGTTATTCATTTGCTTATTTTGCATTTCAAAAATGCTGTTTGCAATATATAGCATTGTAAATATGAGAATGAAAGACAAATATTTGCACAATTTATTTACAGGCTCACGTTCCAAGAGCAACCGTGCAACTGAGAGTTTCTCATCACGCAGAGAAAGTAAGTGTGCAATTAAAAATTATGCTATTATTATTCTCTCTGGACATTATTTAGTGAACTTCATTATGCTATTATTATTTAGTGAACTTCATTACTTTGAGTTGTTACACATGGTTCTCATCATCATTCAGACTCCAAGGACAGTCCAGACCGGTCCAGTATGTCACGGCCAACAATGCGTCCTAAGACTTCGTCCAGATCTCGAGACCGTATGGAGGTACACCACTACTATCTCCCTATCTCCATCATCTCTGCTGTCTGTCATCACTGCTGTCTTAGTCTAGTAGGAAGGTGGGGTTCCCATGCACCTATGTGATATATTTTTTTAACTTACATTTTTGTAATCCTCAAG
>JAUTBQ010162957.1:0-12490 GCA_032361185.1 Lepetodrilus ovalis | reverse complement strand
TAGTATCGTGATAGTAATTCTAACTATCGCAATACTATCGTGATAGTGAAATTACCTGTGATAGTCACCCCTAGTAAATAACAACTTTTGGTTACTACATAAGTAACAACAATAAGTAGTCTCAGATAGAAATTTGTTTGTCAATTACGTAGATGGCATGGTTTTCCTTGCTTTTTTTTCATATTCTTGCTTATCTAATTAGTAATTGAATTAATTAATATGGTAGTCATTGCCAATGGGTGCAATATTCCCACTGCAACGTAAAGCAATAATTCAATCAATCAAAAAAACATATAGGAAAAACATCTGTGATAGTATGCTTTTAAGTTTGGTTTACACTTATTTATGACTACATAAAGTATGCAGAAAAGCATAATTCCGAGATTGAGGTCGATATTGATGTCATGTGACCGCTGTACAGGACGGGCTAGAGGTGATGCTGAACGTCCCGAAGAGGGCGAACGACGCAATGCACCTGAGCATGCTGGACGGCATGGAGGAGAACTTGGAGGCGCTGGGCGAGGTCCTGCTGCAGGACAACTTCACCGTGTGGGACCCCAAACAGATCATCAAGAAGGGCCGCGAGCGACACATCTTCCTCTTCGAGGTCTGTCTCATCTTCACCAAGGAAGTCAAAGACAGCAATGGCAAATCAAAATACATGTACAAGTTCAAGCTGATGGTAAGTGTGACTGAGGATGTGTGGATACCGGTTGCTGGAGTGTCAGTCCAGTGACCATATCAATGTAATTGTTCCAAGCACAGAAGTCGGCTATAGGTGAAATATTCCCACTGCAATGTTAAGCATTATTTCAATCAAACCAAAAGTACAGAAATATACTGGGGAATTATTTGTATAGGAAAATCAAGAATTAATTGCTGTTTTATAAAGCATGGACTGCTCAGCTATCATGCTTCAAGAATGATTCTGTCTCTGTTCCCAGATCTCCGAGGTGAACATCACAGAACACATAGAGGGAGATGAAACCAAGTTTGCTCTGTGGACGGGCAGAGCTCCCATCTCTGACTACAGAATAATACTCAAGGTGTGTGTGTAGGCTGTGTGTGTAATGATGTAAGAAAGTCAAACAAAACTGAAACAAAAACCACTCACCTTCATTTACAGTACTCATCGTGTACGGGTGAAATATTCCCGCTGTGATGTAAAACATTCATTCAATTAATTTACATGTTGAAATGAATTAATATTGTAATAATTTTAAGGTTATGTATCATTACAATGTTTAAGAAGGAGAATTTATTACATATTTTAATTGACTAGTAGCCTTGGAGTTGAAGTTTCGTCGCAAATGGGTGAAAGATTCCCGCAGCAATGTCAAACTCCATGATCAGTTGCTTACCACTGAGATTGCCTGTTGCCATGCCTGACTGTACATGCCGTGTTGTACATGCCTGACTGTACATGCCGTGTTGTACATGCCTGACTGTACATGCCGTGTTGTACATGCTGTGTTGTACATGCCGTGTTTTACATGCCGTGTTGTGTCTCCCAGGCCACATCGCTGGACACCAAGCAGCAGTGGGTGAAGAAGATGCGTGAGCTCATACAGGACCGCATGATGTACATGCACGAAGCACTCAAAGACAAACAGTCCACCATGTTCAAACCACCACCAAAACTTTACAACGCTAGCAGAGTCTCCAGGTCGGTGTTAAACTCTGCTGTCTCGTTGATCGAAGTAAATTTCAGGCTCAGTTGTAAATCTTGGTTGTTTTATTGTCCCCCAGCCGGCACATCGTGACATACGATGTTGATACAATGTCAAATTGACATTGAAAACACATCAGCGACGTCATGATGTAAAACCAACATATTTTTGACATCATATCAACATTGTATGACGCAATGTGCCAGCTGGATGTTCTTTCGAGTAGGTTTGTAATAATAAGGCGACTTATAACGCTCCCAATCATACACTAAGGTATGCTCTAAGCGCCACATTATTATCCCTGGTCAGTGGATGCTTGTACACTCAGTGTTCCTTCTCAACTCCCTGGGAAGTATACATGATAATAATGAATGCACCTAGGATTTTATATAATGATCGGCGTCCTGCAAGTGTCTAGACCTGACATGTCATAATACAGGGAAGGTTGAGATGCAACATTTAATCCCTCTCCCTGCTGGATTAGGCACAGGCACTGCTCTTTAAGGCATCTCCAGTTGCCTGCAGCAGGGAGAGGGTTAAATTAAATAAAAATTTGATTAAGTAATGATGACCTTTATACATGACCAGTAAGTATATTCCTTCATGAGAAATTGCCTTCAATGGATGGCTTCGATGATGTAACACTGCGGTTTCCTCTGACACGAGAAGTGTGTTGTGTTCACAGAGACCTGGAGAGTGATACTGCCTCGCTAGACGAGATCTCCATGGACAGGAGGGGGTCGTTGACATCCATAAACTCCACCACCACCACGGGCACCAATGACAGTAGCAGCAGCGGCGGCATGCACAAGGTAGGACACATTCTGTCTCGTTGTGTCACTAGCACACTGGTCTTCCTTGGCCAGGGTACACGCTATAGGCTGGCTGATAATGTTACAAACCCTTGTTCGTACCAAATTTCCATTCCATTCAATTAAATTATTTATTTTATGTAAGGCCACTGGTTTAAGTGTGACCTGAATTAAATAGTTTTGGGGTTATGGTACCAAACATGGGTTTGTTGCGTTATCTGCCACACTATGAATGGTGTACATATCACACATGTTCTAGGTCAAGAGGCAAGTTACACATGTTAGATATTGTAGACCAAGGAACGTTTTTGATTGCATTATTGCTTTACGTCGCAGCGGAAATATCTCACCCATAGGCAATTACACCAAGGAACGTAACTCGATGTGTAAAAGAACTGCTTTGTCAATGGTCATAGCAAAGCATGTTGTTACACAGATGTTCTAGGCCAAAGGATATAACTACAGTGTCGCACAGATGTTCCAGGGATATGGACGGCAAGAGTGTTAGATGTTCTAGGCCAAGCAATGGAGTTAAATGTGGTGTTCTAGGCCAAGCAATGGAGTTAAATGTGGTGTTCTAGGCCAATGAACATAGCTAGTTTGTGAGAAAGATATTCATTGAACAAAGAACATATTGGAATCCTTGTTATCTTGACTATGTAGAACGGTCTTCTCTTAATTGTGAATACATGTACTATGATTTGAAATACATGCTGATGTCATGTATGGGTTAAATATGCCTGCCGTGACGTAAAGCACTAATTTATTGAGCCTGATTCAAGGTGATAGACATATCTGATATGTGGTACTGAACTTGTACACAAGATACACATGCACACAGAACTCAGACACATACAGAGTACATTATAAATTGACACATGTTTCTTGTTAGATTGCAAATGGTGTCAGTAAGCACTCGGGATACGTGCATCCGGATTGAGTGTATTTTCCACTGTTAAATTACAACCAATCCTTACAATATTATTTGTTGATCACATGTTTATTGGACAAATCCAATGTGTCATCCTTAGTTAATTGTGTTTCTTGTCAAGGCCACCAGATAAACATGAACATTGCCTTGTCATGATCAATACAACTTTTTATGAATATTATGGGGGCGGGATGTAACGCAGTGGTAGAACATTGGACTTCGGAGCAAAAGGTACCGAATTAAAATCCCACCCCACAGGGTTTCGGCATCAATTTCGCAGAAACTTGCTATTTAGTGTGGCACTACAGTTATCATCCTTGGTCTTTCAGTACCAGCCGGTGCTCACAGGTTTACTGCAACATCCAGCACTACGGATGTTGCGGGTTTCCTCCTGCCCTAAACTGACAAGTCGTGATGTTAGTGAAAGATTCTAGAAAGCGACTATAAACCCCATAAAAAAATAAAAATATAATAAAATAAAAACATTCAGTGCTACAGATGTTGTGGATTTCCTCCTGCATTAAACTGGCAAGTCGTGATGTTAGTGAAAGATTCTAGAAAGCGACTATAAACCCCACTACAAAAAAAATAAAAAAATAATATTATGCTGTTTTTGAAATTCAGAAAAATAATCGGGGGGTCATTTTCCATAGGTCCAATGTTAATGGTGGTAAAATCTGCAATTTTCATGGGGGTCACACGGATACAGTAAACATTGCAGATTTTCAAATGACCCCCAGGACCCCCTCTTTTTTGATCACTGTTATACATCTCTGTTTAGTTATTTCCTATTTTAGATGTTTCCAAACGGCATATGCATGTACATGTTTGCATAGTGGCTAGGAATAGAATACTTCGTTAGATGAACAATCAGTTTTCTCCAGCAGACCAGACAAAATCTACCTAGATCTGTGGTCATTATTCATCATGCCACATCAATAGACCTTGATCCTGAACAACAAAGTGAAGCTGACCGTACCAAATAGTTTGGTATTCCTTTAAACAGTTCATCGCCAGGCCAATTAGATTCCAGTATTCCTTCTAGTTTCATTACACCCACATCATTCAATAATTCTATCAGGCTCAATACAATGGCAACATTTGAGACCTATGCCAATTTTATTTTTTCTAATCAGGAATCCAATTACAAGGTAATTAGAAATACAGTGTTATTGGTTCATTTCACCCTGCCTATATGAATGCATCATACAAATACATCAAGATGGTGATATGGTCATATTTTGTTTCGCATGTTCCAGAAAGTCTAATTTGTTTTCTGTTAGGAAATTTATATAAAATAGACTTGTCTAAAGTTAACATGTCAGTAGAACAATTTCCCAATCTACACTATCATATTTATCAATGTTTTATCAGTGAAATACAGACATTATTAGGAGTATATACAATACCCGGTAGATAATTATTAAGATGTGGTACATAGGAATTTTTAAGATAATAATTTTAATATTCCAATTTTGTTTTTGAGTATGGTAAGCATGACATACTTAAAGTATTTTTACACTGAAAGCATCTCAAATGAGGTTTATTCCAAAAGTATAATTTTTCAATAGTTCTTTAATTGAATGATTTTGGTTTGCACATTGGGCTCTTGGTATTTTATTTTGAAACTGGATCCATAAAATAATAGTCTTTTCATTCTGGTAATTTGGGCTAGAAATAAAGTTTCATACAAACATACCTGGTATTTGATTGGTTGATAGACAACACTACTACTTCTATTTACTGTACTGTAAGCATTACACTTATCCCTGTCTAGTGACATTATTTCATTGATTCTATGGAGTATGACCAAGGTATTTTATATGCATGTACTAGTAATTAGCGGATTTCTACCACACCGATGGCTGACAAAGCTTGAAAGGCAAAACTACTCCATTGCAATTTCCAGATCAATTCCACTTGTTTTTGTCAATCGAATTTGGCTTTCTATATATCCTAACTTCCCTGCAAGATTGGATTTCTAGAACATGGATGAAGGCACATTGAATGACCAATGACATGTTTGGGCCTGGAGGTGTATTCCTTGCCGACATGTTTTGTTATTGGCCGAGTGTCAATAGGGAAATCCTTCGATCAAATTGAAATCTATCTCTCCTGGCTGACATTACGATATATGCTTGATTGTCTGTACTTGTCCCCAACCCATTGCTCTAGTATTAATTATAAATCCTGAATAAGTGTCAGTGAAGAATGTCCACACCAGTTTCATAGGAAGACACAGATGCTTGGGAGTAGTTCTGCAATGACAAAAATCTGACTGCATTTCTAGAATGAGAATTGGAACCAAAAATCTGACATTAATGACCCCCAGCCAACATTTACTCAACAGGTTTATGGCGAGGATTCGATCGCCAGACTTCTAGAATGCATTCTAATAGATGGCCCAGCGATGCCAAGTTTCTCAGCAAAGCCATAACCTTTCCTAGCGTTCCTATTGATTTCTCCTCTAGCTGCTTATGACGGGGACGCTTGGCATTGATAGTTAAATTGAATGTGGAATTTTTCAGATCGTAGCAATATAAAAAGTAGGAGGTGTGGATTATGAATGATATCAACCTTCTTAATGCAATGTATTTTCTTTTTATTGTTTGGCCCAGTTGTCAGGGAAACACTTTTCGTTGGTTTGTCTGTTGAGGAGGTGGGAGCTGCAGGTGACGTGTGGCTGAGATTCTGTCGTGGAACAGGAAACTGACATGTCTTTGAGTGGCTCCAGAGATTGATCGACCTCCGATTTTCTTTTCTTTTCTTTATGCTGTTTGACATAAATTTAGACTCGATATAATTGAGAAAAAGAAAACTCACCAATCTTTCATGTTGGATTGTACTAGAAGGTCAGCTGATGCTATTATAGATGGCAGATGGTCATGTCCATATTTAGATTCATGCCCAGTAGATAAAATGATTTGATCATATTTAGGTATGACCAATTATGATGTTTGAAATACCAGGATTTCTTTTCTTTATGATCAATATCTGTACAACTTTGGGTGAACATATTATCTTTCCATGAATCAATTTCTGAAACGACTTTCTCCTGCTCATTCCATGCATAAATCAATAGTAATTTTTATGTTTTAAAAAGCCACCCAAAGTCTGATAATGACATACTTGAAAGCAAGTTGAGTGTAAATTCTGATCATCCCTGCATTTTCCACTGTCATCACTGTTCATACGAACATTGACACGACAAAGAAATTATGTCGTATGATGGGATTACATCAGGCATTTGGATACCAGTATTGATCTGTTTCCAGATCCCAAGATTTGCTGGATGTTTTGTGGATTTTGAGATTGAATGTGTTGTCTTGCTTCAACTCTATTATAGCCTGGCCACCAACATTTTAACAAGAATATGTTTTTATTCAAAATCAAGAAAGGCTGTTCTGATTAACATACTTTCATTCTTTTTCAATTTGTACATATCATTTCATTATTCATAGATTTGTTTTGAATTTGTTCAAAAAGATTAAATGAACAGACAGGACAAGAGTTATTTATTAAAAGAAAGATTTTTCTTAGAGAACATCCAAAAAGAATCAGTATGGTTTAATACCCCAAAACAGCATTCCCTTGATATGACATATTTCATGAATAGGGCATATCTGCAGGGATAGAAATTAAGTTTAAAAATTACTAGTCCGAATAGTGATACAAATAGCAAAAGACATGAATTTCTACTAGTCCTTAGGATACCTTTAGCATTGGGAGAAATGGCCTGGGCTAGTGGACTAGTGTTAATTTCTATATCTGAATTCTGTGTCCAGACATTGATGCAGTATAATTCCTTATTTTGCTAAGCGCATGTAAACCCTTGTCCTAACTGCTGCAGGATGTTCCAGTAAGCCAGCACCACCGGCCGCATAAATCTGACCTAATACAAGCAGGGAACGAGCATACGGAAACATGCAAGCCTTGATATGAGTGAAACAATCATTAATGAAAGCTGATCTTAACCCCTATTCAACCAAATCTTGTAAACTTGGTGGGGCGCCAATGCATCTACAGTGAAGATCTAGCGGCTAACTTGTCGACTAACTTGTCGAACGGCTTGTAGGTTGAGGGTCTGATTGGCAGAATTCCCCTGGCAGGCCAGTGCATCTGCCAGGCATAATTGTACATATATTTTGGCAGGAAGTTGCCGCAGTCGTATTAGAATTCAGTGAGATCCCATCTGCAGAGGCAGCGGAGAGCTATGTCTGATGAGGCAGGATCCTAGCAGAATTCATACTACGTGTTGACACGACAGTCAGACTGATAAATGTGGATTTAAATATACACTGACCTTTTTAGCATCACCCCCTCAGCTGAATAATGCTCTGCCTTCTGGTGGAGAACAGGGAGAGCATCGTGCTACATACATTATTTTATTGGAAAATATTCAATTACTGGAGTTTTCTGGAAGGTTAATTAATTTTGTTTGTAGAGGTCTGGAAAATCAGGGTTTGATGGGGTTGAAATTTATCTTTGTCCAGTCTTGGTGTCACATTTGACTGGTTTATGGTTTTGATAGTTCCACCTAGGCAAATATATTAAAATAATATTGTCCAGCAAGTGGTATATGTAATAATAAATGCTCAAATTAAAAGGAGTTTTTTGACAACTTTTAGAAACATTTTCAAAGGAGTAGAATTGTATTTTCACTAGGAAACACAAATATAACAGGATCATATTTTGTTATTTGCTCACCATTCTTTCATCCGAATTTTGAAAAGAAAAGAAAAACCCAAAGCCTCTGTTCATCTTAGTTACGGTTGGTATTATGACAAACTAGCTCTCATTGGAATACATATCAAATTATTATCCTGAATATGGTATTCTGTTTTAATGTAAATACATTCCATTGCCCACTGTCGCTGACCAATTACAAGTTCAATCTGATTTTTGTGATTGTGAAATGAGGCTTGGGTTTATCTGTATTTAATCAATGAGAAGGTTGGGGGTCTTATTTACTGCTGGACAGAGATTGGCCATGGGTATTCCTTTCCATCAGGAGTAGGTTTCAAATGATTACTGACATGACAGACTAGGCCCAGGTTATCAGTGTTCAGTATTTAGCATGGGATGAATTGGTTTATCCTTCCACTGATGCGTTCAGCGTGGAGAGGTTTAGCCAAGAACACATTAGTAATAACTTGGCATGTTCTTATCAGGAATTTCCAATGTTGGTTTAGTCTCTGGAGGCTTATGGCTGTGTTTTCGTAGTTTTGTGAGTGTTGAATAGCGACGACGGATCTTTCCGTAAGTAATATTGTACAGTGCAAACGGAACAGAACCGAACGGAACGGAACAGGACAGAAAAGAACCTTTATTCACTGGCCGAGGACCTTGATATACATGTACTAGTATGAGGCACACATATAAATTATGGAAAGGGAACATTTCATAGTTCATGACAACAGTACAGAATACACACAAGTACCATTCTGTTAGGAAAGTTAAAGGTCTCTATTTATTAACCCTCTCCCTCCTGGATTGGACACAGACATTGCTCTTTAGGGCATCTCTGGTTGCCTGCAGCAGGGAGAGGGTTAAGTAATGTCATTTCAGTGTACTTTTGATAAAGATGCGGTCACATCTGTATGAAGCTGAACCTTTTCATGCATTACTGCACACACATGATGGAAATTTCTGTAAGCAATATTTTCCATGCAAACCATCAAAGATCATACAAGTACATGTACCTTCAATTCAAATAGCTGCAAACGTCTAAGTTAGGTTGTGTCACGCATTGGATTTTATTCAATGCCAAATTATTTTATAATTTTATGATCGTTTCTTACATCTCGAGAGGATGTCATCATTGTAACTGATCGTTTCTTACATCTGGAGAGGATGTCATCATTGCAACTGATCATGACAGTTTTCAATATGTTCCTTCTTCAAGTAAGCTGTTCCTGGAGTCGAGATCTTGTGTATTCAGCTCGAAACTTCATAAAGACGTGAGGAAGAGACCAGACAAGCAGATGCTTTAGGCTAATGAATAGTCATTTCCTTTTACATTTATAGACATTTAATAGCTTTCGCTTTACACTTTCCTGTAACTTTCTCAATTGAATCGTGCAGTTCGCTTAGCAAAATATAACAATGTCCAAATAGGTATTGAGAATTAAAGACTTGTTTCTTATTGTAAGTGTATTTGTACGTATAGAATCCGTTCCACGTGTGTTGCATTTATTATGTCTGTGTGTACAGTGTAGACTTCTGTTGAGCTCTCAGTCGGCCATTATGTAGGGCACAGTGCCTATGTTGTAGCTTCTCGAGGACTATGAGTTGCAGGATGATGTGGTGATCACTGTGGTGATGAAGTATGATGATGAACTAGTGAAGAAGCAAAGAGAGGACCACTTTTCTGCAGAAGACTTATTTGATATCCTGTTTCCTACACTAGGTTCTGCCAAAATCATCACGCTCCCCGAGATAAAAAATAAGTGAATACCTTTCCAGACATATTATGACTGTTTTCTAGAGTTTATCATTCTAGCGGCCACCAGAGTTGGTTCATTGAAATAGGTTATGATGCTTCTTGGTGCAAAGCATACTTTGACCAAAAGTTGGTTGTAGAGTTTGCATTGATGTATAATGAAAAGTTTCAGACAAGTTGATGCTTCTATTTAAAAATCTGAATTTGAATATGGTACATTTAATTACATTCGGAATTTTTCTTTTTGAAATTTCCACAAGGATGGTATTTTTGTTTTGCTATATGATATATATTTTTAATATCCACTTCATTTTCTTTACAGTGACATTACTGACTAATATTCCTTGATGAATTTCATTTTATTTATTATTATTTTTAGCTTTTCAGCATCTTAACAAAGTCAATCATTTACCTATAATACTACTGAATTTGCTACAATATCAAATTTTCTAAAGAATATTTAATGAAATAGTGTTCATAAAACGAAATAGATTCCATAATAGGCATTTTTCTTAAAAAATCACCATATATTAACTTACCATGATAGAAGTAAAACATTGAAAATACAGTCTCCAGACTCTTGATTGTACTTTAGTTCCACAGATATTAAGTGGAAATTCTGCATCACAGCTGAACTGACGCCAATTACCTGTAGCTTCTTTTGTAGTTTAAGTAGTAGACGTTAAACTATTGGCGCCAATGAAGGGACCAAGCAGTAAGCCACGTTGCGACTGCATTGTGAAATAACACTGTGAAATAACACTGTGAAATAACACAATCTGATTTGTTTCCTGGGTGTGGAATGGCGTTCCCTTGGTACAACAACACGGGGGATTGTTGTTGTTACATGAATATATCTGCAGATATTTATTTTGTTGTGATAACACTGTTGACTTGTGGGCAAGTGTGACTATGACAGTAATGTGGTCGATACAGGCAGGGGAGATAATGCATGCTGTAGAATGTCCAGAGGGCGCTGGTGTAGGTGGAAATCAATCTTCACATCATATTCCATACATTGCTGAGGACACCTGTAAATCGTGTTCCAGCATTACCCTGACTTGAAATGGTTTAAACATGTTTATATTTGGTAATCAATCTGTAAAGCTTATTTGTTTCCTGCTCCTCAATTCCTTGACTTTAGGAATCAAACTGCGACACACTACGGCAATAAACGCAATAGGTTTTGTAAAATATACTCCATAAATGTCCCTTTGAATCAAATATTTTTAATGAATTTATGTAAGCTTTCACTCTTGGCATCACCTATAAATACAAAGATGGCTGGCCGTGGTATTGTACTGTTTGTTGAGTTCATGTTCTTCAGTACTTGTTCGTCACTGTAATTGTTGAAAGCTTCCTGCTGGGATGTTAAGCAGCAGTTCACTCACCTTGGCAGTTCTAGATCGCAGCCAGATATTTCATGCAACCTGACTTCCCTTCTATATAATAGTCAGCAGTCAGCTGTACATACTTATTTTTTTATGGAAGGTTACTTTAGTTTACTGATAAATAACAAAGGAATGGGGGCTCTATAGGTTCATCGTGTCAGCTCTGTACATGTATAATCTATTCAGGGTGATATTTCACAGAACGGTCGTAATGCTCCGAGAGTCATAACTTATATACACCAACATTGAGCTATCACTCTCATAGTGCTACTATTGTTCTGTGTAACGGGGTCTCAGGAATTCAATAGTTGATCCCATTGAGCCCCCTAAGTCAATAGTTCATATCGTGTCTATCATATATTATACACACGGAATAAATGCATTACATAAATGTAGCAAAATGTCCCTCAGCCGTACACGTAACGCAATGTTTCGGCTGCGTTCTTCCTTCTTATGTATGGACATGTTATACGAGATGTTATTCACAAGGCTGACATAACCTATCTGCCTGAAATGAACCATGCATGTTTTGGCAAGATCCCCACTATGAAATTGACCATGGATCAATTTAGCTTTCAGTTTGTAAATATCTGAATCTCTTTGCTTAGCATTTGCTTTCATTTTGGAGGTCAAGAAGGCAGTGTTTATTATGTTTTCCAACCCATTAAGTAATAATTGTGCAAACGTGTGTTATATTGGAAGCTGCTTCCTCATAAAGTTTACATGAATTCTTATCCAAACAGATTTGTAGACAAATAGACTTGTAAGTGTAGCGTCTGACAGTCTAGTAAATACAGTTGCAAGGAAGTGTCTGACAGTCTATAGACAAGTAGACTTGTAAGTGTAGTGTATGACAGTCTAGTAAATACAGTTGCAAGGACAGTGTCTGACAGTCTATAGACAAGTAGACTTGTAAGTGTAGTGTATGACAGTCTAGTAAACACATTTGCAAGGACAGTGTCTGACAGTCTATAGACAAGTAGACTTGTAAGTGTAGTGTATGACAGTCTAGTAAACACAGTTGCAAGGACAGTGTCTGACAGTCTATAGACAAATAGACTTGTAAGTGTAGTGTATGACAGTCTAGTAAATACAGTTGCAAGGACAGTGTCTGACAGTCTATAGACAAATAGACTTGTAAGTGTAGTGTATGACAGTCTAGTAAACACAGTTGCAAGGACAGTGTCTGACAGTCTATAGACAAGTAGACTTGTAAGTGTAGTGTATGACAGTCTAGTAAACAC
>JAUTBQ010162946.1:0-12491 GCA_032361185.1 Lepetodrilus ovalis | reverse complement strand
AATAGATTAAGTATTGGCATACAATCTTTTGATAATGCCGAACTAAAATTTTTAACAAGAATCCATAATAAAGAAACAGCAATTAAAACTGTTGAAGATGCTTCTATTGCCGGTTTTGAAAATCTAAGTATCGATTTAATTTTTAGCTTACCAAATCAATCACTTAAAACTTGGAAGAGTAATTTAGCAATTGCTACAACATTACCGATCAAACATATTTCTGCTTATAGTTTAATTTTAGAAAAAGGAACAATTCTAAATAAAATGGTTTTAGATGGAAAAGTAAAAATGGCTGGTGATAATCACGATGCAGAACTGTATGAATATACAATGGATTATTTGCAAGAGAAGGGCTTTGTACAGTATGAAGTTTCTAACTTTGCAAAAGGAAACTATGAATGTTTACACAATAAGTATTATTGGCAATATGAAGACTATCTAAGTTTTGGAACTGCAGCTCATTCGTTTATGGAAGGGAAACGCTGGTGGAATTTTTCTAGTTTGAAAAAGTATATTGGTGAAGTTAAACAGAATGGAAATGCAATCAGAGGGAATGAAATTTTAACTTCTGACCAAATGTTGGATGAATATATTATGCTTGGTTTAAGAAGTACGGGCTTGAATAAAAAAATGATACAAAATAAATTCTCAAAAAAATGGTATTTTGAAAACCAAGAAAAAATAAATTTTTTTGTTAACAAGGGTTACTTATTAGAAAGTAGTAGCACAATAAAATGTACAAACAAAGGCTACCTAGTTTGTGATGAAATAATTTCAAAATTGTTGTAAATGAAAACTTCAGATTTTTTGTAATTAGTTATATTCAAAATGCTTAGACTTCGCTAAGCATGGCTATACTATTAATTAAATTTTAAATATTATGAAAAAAATAGCATTACATTGGCAAATATTTATTGCACTAATTATTGCCATTATATACGGTCTATATTTTAGCGAATATGTTTATCTAGTAGAGTGGATGGGAACAACTTTTCTTAGAGCTTTAAGAATGATGATTGTTCCATTGCTTCTCTCCTCAATTGTTTCCGGTGTTACAAATATTGGTAACGCAGAAAATCTTGGTAGAATTGGGTTGAAAACGTTTGCATATTATATTGTAACAAGCTTAATGGCAATTTTAACCGGATTATTTTTAGTAAACATATTAAAGCCTGGAGTTGGAGCAGACTTAGGTTTTACAAAAGAAGTGGAAGGTCTTGCAGAAGCACAGGGGTCTTTCGGAGAAACTCTTATTAACATTATTCCCACTAATATATTTAGTTCCTTTGCAGAAGGGAATATGCTTTCCATAATTTTTTTCGCATTGCTATTTGGTTTTTTTATAACAAAAACAGAAGAAAAATATAAAAGTGTATTAACAAATTTTTTTAATGCAACATTTGAAGTGATGATGAAACTTACAATGTTCGTTATTAAATTTACTCCACTTGGCATACTTGGAATAGTTGCAAGTTTAGTTGCAGAACAAGCCGGTGATACAAATGCTTTGATTACTATCTCAGGAAGAATGGGGATATATATGCTTACTGTTTTCCTTGGACTTGTAATCCATGGAACAATTACACTTCCTCTAATTCTTAAAGTGGTTGGTAAAGCAAGTCCAATAAAACATTTTCAATCGCTACGAACCCCTTTATTAACAGCTTTCTCAACATCTTCATCAAGTGCAACCTTGCCACTAACAATGGAAGCAGTTGAACATAACTCGGGTGTATCAAATAAAATTACAAGTTTTACTCTACCACTTGGTGCTACAATAAATATGGATGGCACTGCATTGTACGAATGTGTTGCAGCTATGTTTATTGCACAAGCTTACGGAGTTGAACTATCAATACTTCAACAAATGATGGTTGTTTTTACCGCCTTATTAGCATCTATTGGTGCGGCAAGTATTCCAATGGCTGGTTTGGTTATGATGTCAATTATTCTAACTGCTGTTGGACTTCCACTTGAAGGTGTTGGACTTATACTAGCAGTTGATAGAATATTAGATATGCTTAGAACAGTTGTTAATGTTTGGAGCGACAGTTGTTGTGCAGTTGTAATTGCAAAAACGGAGAATGAAATACTTAAAGTTTAAAGTAAAACCAATAAAATTAAAGAGAATAAAATGAGCAAAAAAAATATTGCAATAATTGGATGTGGTAACATTGGCTCTGCAATAGCCAGTGGTTTGGTTGAATCAAAAAAGTATAAGAGTGAAGAAATTGTTTTAACAAAACGCAAAATAAAAGGACTGGAAGAATTTTCTTCAAAAGGATTTAGAACATACACAGATAATAAAAAGGCTGTTCGCGAATCGGAAATTATTATTTTAGCAGTTACACCGCAACAGCTGGACCCTATAATGGAAGAGATTAAAACTGAAATAAACTCAAAGAAGCATATTGTTATGTCAGTAGTTTCAGGGGCTTCTATTAAACAGATGAAACAAAAATTAGGTGCGGAAGTAAAGGTTGTAAGGGTAATGCCAAATACAGCCATTGCTATTAAAGAATCTATGACTTGCATTGCTGCTGACATAAAAGATAGTGATGCAATCGAATTGGCAAAAGATATTTTTGAATCTGTTGGAAAAACAATTCAAATAAACGAAGATTTAATGGGAGCCGCCACAGCATTATGTGCTTGTGGTACAGCTTTCTTCTTGCGTGCTGTTAGAGCAGCTTCGCAAGGCGGAATTGAAATTGGCTTCCACGCAAACGAAGCTTTAGTTATGGCTGCCCAAACGGCTAAAGGTGCGGCAGCTATGTTACTAAAAGAAGGAAAACATCCGGAACGTGAAATTGACAAGGTTACTACACCTCAAGGAATTACAATTTCTGGATTAAACCAAATGGAGCATAACGGTTTTAGTTCTTCTATGATTAAGGGAATTGTTACTGCTGCTGAGAAGGCACAAAAAATTTATTCTAATGATTAAATAAAAAGGTTTAAAATGAAAAAAATATCATTACTAATTATAGTTCTTCTTATAGCAATACAATTTGTTCCATTAGGGAAAGACCATAATAACCCAAAAGTAGTTGCTGAGCCTGAGTGGAATAGTATGCAAACAAAAAATCTTTTCTTCAAAGCTTGTGGAGATTGTCATTCACACGAAACTAAGTGGCCTTGGTATAGTAGTGTTGCTCCGGCATCGTGGATAATTGCAAATCATGTTGAAGAAGGAAGAGAACATTTTAACGTTTCGAATTGGGGTATTCAGAAAAAGAATAAAGGTGATGATGCAGCTGAAGAAGTTGAAGAAGGTAATATGCCAATGAAACCCTATCTATTGCTACACTCCGAAGCTAATCTATCTGATAGTGATAAAGAAAATTTAATTGATGGACTTAAGAAAACTTTTGGCAAAGATAAAGATTAGTTTGTTGTAATTTGCTTTAATTTGTTATTTGATAATATTTACAACAACTTGCCTTTTCCCCATATCTAAATATTATTAAAAATTTTAGTGGGGTGTTGGTATTTTATCATATAGTGTAAATGGTTTTAAAATATCCAAAACTTATGAGGGCTTGCCCAAGTAATCTTTGGATATCTTTTAAAAAACTCGTATTCTAAAACGAGAAATAATTATTGTTTTGAATCATTTATTAAGGAGTATTTGTGTAACTCACACCAGAAGTAATTAAGCAACTAAAGCAAGACCTCGCAGAAGCAAAAATCTACTAAGACCTAATGGGCATGAGTAATTAATGAATCACTTAAATCCTCTCTATAGAATATTCTTGAGAGTGAACTTAGTAATCATCTTGATTATAAGAAGACACTCCCCCGAAACAAGACTTATTTTCTGCTGAATATAGCTAAATGTTTTCTACATCTTATGTTATTAAATTTTTTGTCAAATATCTAAAAACTTGCAGATGTATGCGAGTCAAAGTAAATTTTTGATATAACTATTTTTATAATTATAAAGTTGAAGTTATTATATTTGCTTATCAATTTTAAACCAACAATGAGATTATGGATAACGCAATAAATATTATAGTAGCAATAAATTTATTTGTATCAATGAGTGCAAATATTTCCGGAGCTAAAAAAGGCATAAAGTCTAAAATGACAAGTGTTGTGGAACGGCCTAAAACCTTTCTCCAAAAAATACCACCAAATATAGCCGCCCTTGTTTTAGTTTTAACAATTGCTGCAATTTTTAATATTGGTGTTTTCTCTGAGGAAGTTAAAATAGAAAATAATATTATTAGAATAATTGGACTAATCATATTTATAGTATTTTCATGGCTCCAAGTATTAGCATATAAAGCTCTTGGCGATTCTTACTCTCAAGATATTGTGATTTTTAAAAAACACAAATTACAAACCAAAGGGTATTATAAACTAATCAGACATCCTCAGTATATTAGTCAGTTATTAAGTGATATTGGAGTTGGTATTGCTTTAATGGGTTATTTAGTAATTCCAATAGTGTTGTTAGTTGAACTACCATTATTTATTATGCGTGCAAAACTTGAAGATAAATTATTATTGAAACATTTAAAGGATGAGTTTGTTGAATACAAAAAGTCTTCCGGATTTATAGTCCCCTTTATAGGTTAAGGTCTAATTTTTATGAAAAGAAATATTTTACTTTCTTATATCTTATTCTTAGTGTTTCCTAATTTGATTCTTGGTTCATCTGAATTAAAAGTTGTTATTGGAAATAAAACTACTTCAATAAAATCAGTTGAAGTTCGTGGTACAAATTATATCTCTACTAAGGAATTGGCAAAAGCATTTGGTGCAAACTATTTTTACAACCCGAAACATCAAAAATCAGAAATTAAATTTGATAATTATAAGTTGAAATTTACAGTTGGCAATCAATTTGTAATTTTAACTTCAAGAAAAGATAACCAACATCAAATATTTCAAATTCCACTTTCTGCCCGTGTTAATAATGGTGATGTTTATATTCCTATACAATATGTAGTCAAATATTTAAGTTATGCTTCTGGCAACAAACTAAACTATAATAAAACTACAAATACTATTATAACTAATAAAGAAAAAATTGATGCTAAAAAAATAGTTACTTGGAGCAAAGAGTTATATGATAAAAGCAAGGTAAAGTTTGATATTTTTTCTGCGAAAGTTGAAACAAAATATAATGGAACTTTGGTTAGGTTTAGAACAAAGAATGAAATTAGAAAACCATCAAGTTCAATTAAAGGAAATGTTTTATACTTATTCTTCTCTAATGTTACAATTGATAAAAATGAAATTAAAAAAACGAGACTATCTGGACTAGTTAAAAAGATTAAGTCAAAATATATAAAGGGAAATTTACAAATAGAAATTAAATTAAAGAGTGGTGCTAAATCTCATGAAGTGTTTTATGATCCCGATATAGGTGAAATTTTAATTTCAATTCACAGTAAATTTCTAAAACAGAACCCAAGTACAGAAGAAGTAACAAGTAAATGGAATTTTGAAGTTGTTGTTTTAGATGCAGGACACGGGGGTAAAGATCCTGGAGCGATTGGATTAAATAAAGTTAGAGAAAAAGATATAAATCTTGGTATTGTTAAAAAATTAGGGCAGCTAATTGAAAATGAATTAAAAAATGTTAAAGTTGTTTATACAAGAACTAACGATACCTTTGTTGAACTTCATAGACGAGGAGCAATAGCAAACGAAAACCACGGGAATCTTTTTATATCAGTTCATTGTAACTCCTTACCCAAAAAACCAAGTAAGACTAGGGGTTTTGAAGTTTTTCTTTTAAGACCTGGAAGGACAAAAGAAGCCATTGATATAGCTGAGTTTGAAAATAGTGTAATTAGTATGGAAAAAAATCCAACAAGATATAAAAAACTAAATGACGAAAACTTTATATTAGTTAGTATGGCACACGCGGCAAATATGCGGTATTCAGAATCGTTTTCAGAAATGTTAAATACTGAATGGATAAAAAAAGTTAGCATTCCTTCAAGAGGAATTAAGCAAGCTGGGTTTTATGTTCTGGTTGGAGCCTCTATGCCAGCTGTATTAGTTGAATCTGGATATCTTACAAATAAAGAAGATATTGCATTCTTAAAAAGTAATTCTGGACAACAGAAAATTGCTCAAACAATTTTTGATGGAATTTCTAAATATAAAAAATTTTATGAAAACTCTATTAATAACGAGTTGAAAAATTAAAGGTTTAAAATGACTAACGCTCAAAAGTGGGTAACTGTTTTTTTAGTTATCTTTATATTGTTACTAGCACTTTCTAAAATTACATAAATCTTTTTAGTACAAGTTCTTCATCATAACCTTTTGCCTCAAGTAAAATATTCTATTAATAAATAGTTCTTGCAAGCCAATATTTATAGAAACAAATTTGTTCTCCGAGATTTAATAAATCTATTATTACTCGGTTGAGTTTCTTCTATTTCTAATCTTAGTCTCATTGCTAAAATTGTTATGCTTCACAAAAATGTTATCTCCAGAAGAAGGGATGCCATCTTCTAACTCTTATAAATTGGTGCAACCTTTTTTGCAATGTAAACTTTTTTTGCATCTACTAAAAATCACTAAAAGCCAACAATAGCTGGGGCAAATGTGATTTGTGTCAACTTTCCTTTCAACCCTTCTAACAATTCTAAAATTACTCCACAAACTTTTTAGTGTGTTAAATACTTTGTTTTTGGCTTGCATGGTAAGTATTTACTTCCAAGAGCAGTTCCCCCATTGTTGTGGCATTATTACTGAAATAGGTATTCCCAAACGCAAACAATTTTTCAACGGGGAAAACATTATGACAGCCAACATAATTAAAAACACAATCTTACTTTCAATCATCTCACTTTTACTACTTAACAATTTAGTTGCTCAATCAAATTATAAAATGACGGTTGTTGAAGAACCTAACGTTGAAAATAATTCACATCAATTAAATGTTTATATCGAATCAACTTCAAAAGATTTTGAGTTAACATCTTACCAATGTGCATTAGGATTTAATCAAGATGTTTTTTCTGCTGACTTAAAATTTTCTTATGTAAAAGGAAGTTCTGAGTTAGTTAACGAACCTAATTTATATGTTGGTATTGATGATGTTGATGGAGAAAAAGAATTGACATTTGTTTCTTATGTTGGAAATGATGTAATAGGTAGTAAGAAAGTATTAGTTGGTCAATTTATAGTTGAAGATAGCAAAGAAGGTGAATTAAACTCTGATTGGAATTTTGATGGAACAATTAGCACAATAGTTACTGGTAAAGATTTTGAAAATATTACAACTATTGCTAACCACTCAAGTTCTGTTAAAATTGAAGATGTTGAAGATGTTGAAGATGAAGAAATAATTGAAGATGAAGAATTAGTTGATAACTCAGCACCAAGTGAATTTGGTTTAAGTCAAAATTACCCAAACCCATTTAACCCAACAACAAACATTAAAGTGCAAATGAAAGAAGAAGGGACTGCAAGCTTAAAAGTTTTTAATTTATTAGGCGAAGAAATGTTAAATGTTTTTGAAGGTGAATTAACAGCTGGTGTTCACGAAATGAATATCAATGCAAGTAACCTTCCAAGTGGAATTTATATATATCAATTGAATGTTGATAATAAATATACAGACGTTAAAAAAATGAATTTAGTAAAATAAGTTAAATAGAAAGTTAACTTAAATAAGAAATTTTAAGGGCGATTGCTTCTCTTGGCTGGCGGAGTGATTGCCCCTTCCCCTTTTAAATAGTTATAAACCTACTTTCTGAAATTATCAATCTAAAACTCCTTAAAAATTCTTGCCAACGGTTTTCCCGGAGCTTTCATATCCAAATCTAAAAAATAACCAAACGGAGTTTGAACTGTTTCATATTCAGAATTCTTCAATCTCTCTTCAACTCTATTAAATAAAGCCAAAGTAAATTCTGGTGTTGCACTACTGTTTGATAAATGATTAAATGTGTGTAATACTATTTTATTTGTTTCATTTTTGCGTGCTGCCCACTTTAAGTTTTTAACCAATTTAGTTTCAACATAACTTGCATTCTCTTCATCTTTTTCTTCCGCTTGAATAAAACCAACAATTGAATTTTCGATTGTATTTTCAATATCAAGTTCTTCAGCCGTTTCTAATCCCTTCTTACTTGTTTTATAAGAAAATCTATCTGTATAAAATATTAATAGTTTCAATTAAATATCTCCTTAATTTTTAATAATGAAAATGGGTCAACTCTTTTATCAAACCATTGAACTCCCCAATGTAAATGCGGTCCTGTTGATCTACCGGTTGTTCCAACTTCTCCAATAACTTCACCCTTTGATATTTGTTGTCCTTCTTTTACAAAACTTTTTTTAAGATGTAAATAAACAGAACTCAATCCTTGACCGTGATCTAACAAAATATAATTACCGGCATAATAAAAATTATCTGCGGAAAGTCTCACAACTCCATCTGTCATTGCACGAACCGGAGTTCCAAGTGGTACAGCAATATCAATTCCGTTATGTGCATTCTTTGGTTTGCCGTTTAATATTCGCTGACTTCCAAACACACTTGATATTCTTCCACCCTTAATTGGTCTAATAAACCCCGAGTTGTAAAGTGCTTTAGTTTCTTTTCCAATTTTTGCTCTAGCTTGTTTTGAGATTTCTCTTTCACTTTTTATTCTATCAGTTTCTTTTTTTGGTGCAGTTACATATTTTTTTTTCATTCTATTTATTCTTTGTATCTTATACTTTCGTACAGGTAGAATGATTTTTTTGATAACTGTTCTATCAATAAGTTGAACAACCAAAAAGTGTTTTCCCTTTGCATCTCTATCGAATCCAAAAACGAAGTTGCTATTCTTAAATGAAATTTCTTTTTCATCCAATTGAATACTCTTTATGTCTTCGGCTTTCCCAAAAACAATATTGCCAGGTTGTATTTCTCCAAACAATTCAACGGATTGTGATGAAATGATTGATGTTAAATAAAACAGTATAAACAAAATGAATCTTTTCTTCATAATATTTTTAAACCTATTTTTATGTACACTCTAATTTGTATTAAGATTAATCCTTGCCTTTGTAAATACAAATAAAATTCAAAAAAACAAATCAGTTCCAAACATTACCGAATTTAAGATTTTAGTTTTGTCTTTTGCAACTCGGTTGTGCTATATGCTAATTCGTATTTTTTAAAAGGAATATTCAAGTCCCAATGATGGAATCATTGGAAACAATTTATTTTCTTTTTTCTTTGGGTTGAGATTTTCATCAAACATATATCTGTATGTTATTACATTTCGTCTTCCAAAAACATTTAAAATATCTAAATAGATATTTACATTTCCACTAAACAATGAAAATGTTTTACTAAGTCTAAAATCGAACCTTGAATAAGCCGGATAATGATTAGAATTATTTTTGTCCGCTACCCAAGTTTCTGTGTTAAAATTACTATTAAACTCCAAGTGTGATTGTGTGTAAGCATAACCGCTTCCGTAAACCCACCTAAAAGTTGTATTCCATTCTTTCCCCAAATCAGCGGTAATACTTGACGAAACTGTATGACGTTGATCTGTATATCTTGGATAATATTTGCTCTCGTCTGTTTTTTCCATAGCATATAATAAGCCGTAACTTATCCATATTAAGAAATTTTCTGAATCATATTTAACTTGTAAGTCCAAACCTTTTGCATAACCTTCTGCGTTATTCTCTTTTTTCCCATAAGAAAGGTTTCCTTTTGCTAAGCGAATAATTGGAATAACGGAACTATATTTTTTGTAAAATCCTTCCACTTTAAAAGAAATATTTTTTGATAGTTTTGAATCAATTCCTAAAATGTAATGATCGGCTTTTTGATTTTTAGTGTTTTCTTCATCCGGAAAGTTTAACTTAAATTGTTTAAAAGTTGGAGATTGATGAAACATCCCATAAGCAGCTCTTGCAATTAAATTATCAGTAATGCTGTAAGAAACATTTAACCTTGGTTCTAAAGTCCAAGATTTATTTATATCAAAATACTCAAACCGAGTTCCAAGTTGAATTAATAAATTATTTGAAACTTGCCAATTTTCTTGTAAGTACGCTGAGAGTTTATACGAATCAAAATCAATATGTGTTGTATCGTTGTAATTTGGATTTGGGGGATAAGTAAATCCTGTTGTATCGGGATAATTAAAAGCATTAGATATCAATGTTTCAATACTATTCAAATCCGAATCAAATTTGTAAAAAATCTTTTGGAATTTGAATCCCCAATCTAAAGTACTAAATGGAGATATTAAGTAGTTAAACTTTGTACGTAATACCAAGTTTTTAATATCACGTAATTCTAAAACTGATAAATCATTTTTGTAATTTGAAAAATAATTAGGTTTATCAAAAAAAGAAGTAGTTACAGTAATATGATTATTCCAATTTACATCTTGTTTTTCTTTATAGAATGATAGTTGTGTTTCATTAAATAAATTTGAATTAAACTGTTCTTTATAAGTTAAAGCATAAATATCGTTATAATATTTATAGGTAGCACCATCATTAGTATTATTGTTGTCAACAAAACCCCTTAAAACAGTTCCGCCATAATTAAAAACATCTTCATGTTGGCTATAAGATGTACTTGAATTAAATTTTGCATTATCAATACTTTTTATAAAATCAAAAGATAGTTTGCTAGAGGTTGTAAAATCATATTCGAACCTTCCTTGAAAATCATAATAATTAATTGATAAATTACTACTGGCTTTTGTTACTTTTAATAAATAATCGACATAACTTTTTCTAAAACCAACAATAAAATTTCCTTTATCAGTTAATGGACCATCTAGGATTGTCCCCAAGTCTAAAAGACTTAGATTTATTTTACCTTTAATCCTTTCCGAATTACCGGAACGATATTTTACTCTTAAAACAGAACTTAATACATCTCCATATTCAGCACTAAACCCTCCCGATGAAAAATCAATCTTATCTACCATCTCTATGTTAAAAATGCTTAGGCTTACTAAATTATCAAACTTAAGGAAATAAGGTTCATGTACATCAACACCATTTACTATAATTAAATTTTCATCATGAGAACCTCCACGTACAGATATATTTGCGGAAGCCTCATTATTTGCACTAATGCCAGGCAGTTGTTGAACAGCTCTTAGTGCATCTTTAGAAATTCCTGAGAACTGCTTTATTTGTTTATTAGATAAAGATGCTTTACTTATTTCATCGTACTGTTTAGCATAAACACTTACTTCTTGTAAAAGATAATTGTGGGTATCAAACTAACTGTCAATGAAGTATCATCATTTCCAACTTGATATACTTCTGTTTTATAGCCGATATAGGAGAAAATTATTTTGCTTCTGTTATGTGGAATGTTTAGTTCAAACTCTCCCTTACTATTTGTTATTGTTCCAAGAGTTGTATCAGCAATGCCAATATTTACATAAGCTAAGTTCTTATTTGTGAGGGTATCTTTTACATATCCCCTTATGTGCCAAGTTTGAGCAAATGTTATGCTAGTAAGTAAAATAATAATAATAGAACTGATAAGTGTTACTTTCATTGGGTTCTTTCTTATATTACACAACCATTGACATTAAAATTGCACAAAGCCAAGCTCCATAAGTGCCAAGTGCATAACCTAGAACTGCGAGTAATACTCCAACAGTTGCTAATGATGGATGAATAGCTGCTGCTACAATTGGTGCAGAAGCAGCTCCGCCAATATTAGCTTGGCTTCCAACAGCTATAAAGAAGAATGGAGCTTTAATAATCTTACCAACAACAATTAATAATATTGCATGAAAAGTAATCCAAATTGAAGTTATTAATATTAAATCAAAATTTTGAAAGAAACCGAAGATATCCATTTTCATTCCTATTGTTGCAATAAGAATATAAAGAAAAAGACTTCCAATTTTGGACGTACCGTGTACTTCAAGTTTTCTTACTTTGGTAAAACTAAGTATAAGTCCAATTGTAGTGGCAATTACTACCATCCAAAAAAAGTTAGATGTTAAACTAAACTTTGCTAGTTCGGGAAAGTTAGTTTTTATGAACGGAGCAATAATATCTGCTAAAAAGTGTGATACTCCGGTAACACCAAAACCAACACCCAAAACTTTAATTAAATCAGTTAAGTCCGATGAGACAACATCTTTTTCTATTTTATTTTCAATCTCTTCTCTTACTTTATCAAGCGAAGATGTATCTGCTTTCAAAAATTTATTTATCTTATCATTAATTCCAGCTCCATATAAAAGAATTGCCATCCAAATACTGTAAGTCAAAACATCAATGGCAATAATTGCAGAGAATACAGAATCTGTAACGTTAAAAACTTCTTTCATTGCAGTTTGGTTCGCACCACCACCAATCCAACTTCCCGCTATTGTTGAAAGTCCACGCCAAGTTGCCTCTGGTCCAGTTGCAACAATCATATCTGGGAAGAAAGTTGAGACAATAAAAATTGCAATGGGTCCACCGAGTATAATTCCCATTGTCCCCGTTAAAGTCATTATAATTGCTTTAGGTCCTAACTT
>JAUTBQ010162935.1:0-12492 GCA_032361185.1 Lepetodrilus ovalis | reverse complement strand
TGTGTAAATAGTATTTGCAAGTAGGTATATGTGTAATAAACTGGTTTTGACTTCAATATCAACATAAACAACGAAATGTTTTAAAGAAAAGTTCAGGTGAAGCGGACGTGCTAAACTTGTTACAGTTCCCCTTTGTGTATGACGCATGGGCGCACGTAGTTTTAGGAGATAGATGCGCCTGAATGAGCAGTCACGTTAAATTTATCGTGAGACTATGACTCCCTGTTTGTCTCAGACAGAAATTCGTTTGACCATTATCTAGGTCAGCCAACTGTGATTGTATGCCTTTAACTGCCCTGAGTAATATCTTGACACGATCCTTCGAACACACTGTTCTTAAGCATGTCCACTGTTAGGTACCTCGGTCAGAGCGAGATGCGTTTCTTTACGAAAAGTGTTACTGTTTCTTTTCAATAAAACCCCGTCTAATTGGTCTGTCCCACAGGCAACAAGTTTATTGCCGGTAATATCACTAATTGATGAAATAATGCAACATGTATTATCAAACAAAGTCAAGCACACATGTTTTTAAACAAAGTCAAGAATACATATGTTTTTAATATGTCAGTATTTACAAGAGCAACATTTTAAAGGCATAATATTACAGATATTTATGGTTGTTTTGGACTAGTTCTTAGGTACAACTGCAAAGTATATTCACTTGGCATACATAAAATCATGTTTGTATTTCCAAAAACCTTTCCACCGCTGTATGGTAAACGGAACACTGCGCGATATATTCGAATGTAAAAACTAGCGGTATACAAGATGCATATACACATGCAAAGGGAGATAACTGAAAACGTTCAGTAACTTTCCTATAAGATCGGTTGACAAGATAATTATGGGTCCGTAACCGTAATTCATATAAAATATCGAGTGTTGGGGAATATGTGCATCAGTAAATAGCAACTTTTGGTTACAGTACAAATCGTAAATAGTCTCAGATATAACTTCGTTTGTCCGTTATATAGGTCAATCAGTCGTGATAGTATCCCTTTAAGCAAGTTACAATGCTATTTTCTTGTTTGAAATCAATGATAGAATAATACTCAAAATAATTGAGAATACTGTAAATAGTACCCGAAGAAAGGTATAACGGACCATTGCTATTGCTTTCCATGATAATTTAACATGAAACATTAGCATGTAATTGGATTTTCAAATATCACTCCCGGTGAAATGTTATTTAACAGTTTATTTGCAATTCAGAATTTGATGTAACAGTTTCTTTTCGAAATTTCATGTATGATTGACAGACCGTCAATAACAGTGGTGTGCTCCTCATCAAGATACAGTAACATTTATCGTAAAGAAACGCTCCTCGACGGAGTTCCTTAACAGTGATGGCAGATATTATGTTTGATAGCTGAGTGCATAAGATTTACACTAAACATGCATGTAAACAGGTTCTTCAATTGCCCCACAACTCCAACTCGCTAGAAATCAACCCAATATATATATAGATCACCTCCAGCAGTGCGAGTTGGATCGAATTTACGTCACCTTATTGAAAAAAAAACTGCAATTCCTCAGTTTCCCACCGATATTTTAGTATTGGTTCAAAGTTCTGTTTAAATTATAGAGAGCTAAAGTTAAATTATTCTGTTTGGAACGTTCTATAAATTGAAATGTTGTACAATATAAAGCTAGTTTCATATAATGTTATTTTTAAAAAAAAGAATGATTTGGTGTTTTTATTTGCACTTCACATGCCATGACATTAATTTTCTGCTAAACAGTTGAGAGAAGCGTTAGTAAAATATTATTGGTGCCTATTGAGGGGCGGACCGTCGTGTGTGTGTGTGTGTGTGTGTGTGTGTGTACGTACGTGCGTGTGTGTGTGTGTGTGTGTGTGCGTGTGTGTACGTACGTGTGTGTGTACGTGTGTGTGTGCGTGTACGTGTGTGTGCGTGTACGTGTGTGTACGTACGTGTGTACGTGAATGTGTACGTGTGTGTACGTGTATGTGTGTGTGTGTACGTGTGTGTGTACGCGTGAGTGTGTGTGTGTGTGTGTGTGTGTGTGCGTGTGTGTGTACGCGTGAGTGTGTGTGTGTGTGTGTGTGTACGTGTGAATTGTTATTGTTGTTAGTATTATTATGTTAGTATGCACTTATCAGCTGGTTATTGATTAACAACTGTTTATCAATGCCTCTCAAAGAAGTGTACGGTTAGTGGCTGTTCCCGCCATTTACCGGCAAACATTGCGGACGCTGTGAATTTATTGAATTCCTGACTCGGGGAAATAGACGACAGGTCAAAGGTGAGTCTGCTGAGATGTGGCACGTGCAGAAAGCAACGTACTCTTCTCGATAAAACATTCGCTACTGAAACGCCGCACGCACGTTTGAGCAATACCACAATCGATAAAGCTCTCTGCAAGAAGACAGTTCATTTTGTCTAAATTCATGGTGACGATTTGGATCAGCACGGTATATATTTACTAGCAGTATTTTAAAGCATTTGTTGTAATATAAGAAGACTACAAAAAAACGGCCTATAATAAACCACTATCAAATTGGGGTATGGTCATGTATAGCCGTTGTAGGCCTATATATAGGATAATATATAACATTTCCTTGTGTGCTTCAAAACTAATGTAGATTCACCTGTTATACCAAATGGTTGTTTAGAAGAACATGAAACATTTCCCATCAGTTAGTAGCTATAGGCTATTATACCAGTGAGTATTAAACCTTATAATTTTCTTATAATTATTTCTTGGTCCATAAAGGCGCAATAAGTAAGTCAGTGTGACGTCAGGCCGAGCTTGAACTATGTTTTGTTTTAGATTCATTTCAATGTTAGTTATGATTATGTCTGATATGATATATATTACATCAGTAAATACTATGTGCGTAACTAACTCGGTAAATTATTACATGCAGTAAAAACAGTGAATTCCTTTTAACAAAGAAACTAATTTTTTAAATATCTTAAATGATAACTGCTTTGTCTAATTTTTTAAGTCTGATAACTTTCAAATACAACTGAATAGAAAAAAAATCGTATTGCAGTGTTCAATAACTTATTTAAAAGTTATTATTATCTAACCACAATACTTTAAATAGTACTAATAAATGCTTTCGTGTAAGTAATTACATGTATATTTCAGTCAGAAATATAATTCTCGAGGATAAATGTCCATTCTGTAGTCGAAAAATGTGTTTCTGGTAGCGATCATGCATCTATTTATATTATATTATATTATTGGAATATTTCAATATTCGTGTAAAATGTGTACGATAAACGTTTGTAGAAAGTTAACTTCCAAGATATAGATATCGGTTTACAATGTAGTGGATACATTCGGACGATCACTATATAGGAAGAAAAATATCTTACTATGCAGTTTATAAGCAGATTATTTGTTACGGGAAGTACATATTCGCTGAAACTATATATAGTTTCAGCGAATATGTATATATAGTTTCAACAAATATGTACTTCCCGTAACAAGTTCGATTGTTATATATAGTTGTCCTTTTATGTACATGTATATTCAACACATAGCATATGAGAGAGAGAGAGAGAGAGGGGGGGGGGAGAGAGAGAGAGAGAGCTATGTCCTTTTGATGCATTGTTATTATGTTATTTTCTATTGTTATATCTATCACCCGGTCAAGATTAATTTTCCTTTATAAAATGAATGGATTAATGCCCTTTTAAAAAAATGCACTGATATTGTTCATGCATGCATTTTTGTAAATCATATAATTATTCATTATTGTACAGAATCACAGTATGTTCATCATTGTAAATTAACACAGTATAGACGTTCCTCACTGTTGTAAAGTATCACAGATATATTCTTCCCTAAATTTACATTAATCAACGCAGTATACGGCTCTTCATTATGTGTATATAATATTGTATAGTAATTATTCCCATTGACTCTTCAATATTATTCATCATTGTAATTCGGCGCAGAATTAGCTCCTCGTTATTGTAAACCATCGCAGAATATATTCTTCATTCCTCTAAATTATTCTATTATTATTATTTTGATTAGTAGTATTATTATAGTCATAAAGTTTATTATAGGATATAGATGCACGTGCATTATTATAAATTGTCGTAGTATATTTTCT
This sequence comes from Lepetodrilus ovalis, assembly GCA_032361185.1. NCBI lineage: Eukaryota > Metazoa > Mollusca > Gastropoda > Lepetellida > Lepetodrilidae > Lepetodrilus > Lepetodrilus ovalis. Next base: position 8,399 of record JAUTBQ010162935.1, on the reverse strand, counting down.
TCATTATTGGAAATCATCATTCATCATTGTACATCATCGCAGTATTTCTTCATTCATCCCAACATATTCTTCAATGTAAAGATTCACGGCAGTGTACATTTATCCAACGATGTCTTCTTCAGTATACTGTAAATCATCCCATTGAATCTTCACTCGTAAATCATCGCAGTATATTCGTCATTACTCTATATTATAATATATAATAGCCTATATTTTCTTCATTATTGTAAATCATCTGTATATTTATCATTGTGAATCATCTGTGTATTACTCATTATATTTGTTGTACATAATCGCAGTATATATATTCTTCATTCATCACAACATATATTCTTCATGCGAAATCATCCAAGTATATGCTTAATTGACATTGGTTTTGATCGTTACAGTATGATTTAATGGTATGTCGATCTGTAGTATCGGTGTATTGCATGTAAACTGACTAAACTCCAATGTCCGGCAATGAGCGATCACAAGGAAGAATTGTGTCGATACTCTTCAATAGCTAAAATTTTACTTTATTGTTAATTCACTATAATTGAAGTTCATTTTACTCATTTAAAAATGAACTGCATATCTGAATACGATTTCATGCTCAACTCAAATTTTTTTTCACAAATCCACATAGAAAATCGGAGTTTGAGCATAAAATCGTACTCAGAAAGTTTCGTAATCTTTGGACCAAGACTGTTTAAAATTGGTAAAAAAAAATAAAAGAATAATATTTTATATGTGTTAACAGTAACGCTATATATGCACGGTGCATGCACCTATACTACAGCTTTCCAAATACTGCAGTAGATCCGTATTACATTACTTAGAATCTGTATAATTATATGCATATAGATGTTTGCACAGTGTACATACTATTGTAAATATAACGACATTATTTGTAGTAAGAATTTCCAACCCACCTAATATATGACGTGAGAAAATACTTTTACCAAAGTTTTTATAACCACGCGGTATACATGTAGCAGTATTTTTCTGTGTAATATATGTTTTTGAATGTATATACTTTGCTGTTATCGTGACGACTCGCAGCTTTTAGCGTTTGCATGTATATCTATGCGTATATTTATATAGGGGCAGGGTTCGTTGCGTCAGGGGTCGTTTGGAGTTCATATAACTTTACCAGGCAGCTTTGATGTATAGAAAACGCGGGAATTCACTTGAAAACGTAAACAAAGACTCATATGAACATCCCAGACCCTAAATCCATGGACAACCTATACTGAAAACTAATGTATCAGTATCCTGACATCTTCTTATACCTATCATATTAATATCGATCCTGAAATTAACGCGAGGATTAAACTAATGCGAGAAATGCGAGGTATTACTAGTACACGCCTAGGGGTAGCATGAATCATGCCGCTGATAATAGGAAACAAACCTAGTGGTGTACATGTTTAGCAGTATTAATTAAAAACACATCAGCATTTAGCACAAATATAGCAGAATTAAATATAATAACTATAAAGTTTTATTTTACGCAATCACGGTTTGTTGACGTATTTCATACACTTGTTCAAACGTATTTTTACCTGAAAAAAATGCATGTTTTATTTGTTCACACAAGTATATTGGGAAACAAGGTATACATTTTCAGCATTTAGTTTTCAATATGTTCTTATGCGTGTTTTGTCTCGCGACAATAAATACAAACATTCTAGTCACTAAATTAAAACGAAACATGGAAAATTTAGTTGTTTCCCCTTTACTATGAGTCGTAGCCGACTAGTTCCAGTTATATCTCCTCTTGCACTAAGACAATGCTATACTAGTATACACATAACATATACATAATGTACTACCAAATTGTTGTTTACTGGCGATTCAAGTGAAGTTATATTTGTCGGAGCATGGTCTGTCCGATTCTTATAATTTTTATATCAATTTTCTTCCGTTCCTATGTGCATCCTTCTTATATTTTCTTCCTCTTCTTTTTCTCTCTATCCATTACTATAGAGCCTATATCTTTTTTATAAACCAAAGCAATACAAACCTTTCTTCGTATTTTATTTTTATTTTCACACTGTTTTATGCTAAGTAAAATAAAGTAGCGGTGAAACGGGTGCAAAGCAACACCAACGCCCACTCCAGTATAGCATAGGCCTTGTACAGAGATACACACCATCGTTTATTATAGCGTTGATTAAACTAGCGAAACGTGCTATACCAAGCGAGAGAGGGAATCCACAGGCCATGTCACGTGATCACTCCGTCTGGACTTGGAAAGGGTCGATCTGCATAGGGAGCGAGACGGGTTGAGTTTTGTACAGGAACTGTTCACCCACGCCTGTCAGTGAGCAAACGAAAAGGTAAATGCAACTTCATTTGTGGATTCTGCATCCTATATATATTCATTTGGACCGCGGATTCCGTGCGTATGGTATAAAAATTTCCAGCTTGTAATGTCCGTGTTTACCTCTCCTCCAATATGGATGTCTTGACCTCGAGCGCTTAGCACGAGAAGTACGTTGTTCGCTGACTGATAAACTGCAACCCGTGTACATTTCAGTGAAATATGTTATACTCATGTGTCCATCAATCATTGCAGGAGCGTAGTGTGTGGTCGGTTCCAGTTATATGTACCGTTATTTGCACGATTACGTGTGCAATGAGCAACCCCACGTTTTGTAGTGAGAAGTATTTCATACAGGTTTCTATTTATAGCCTCAGCCACTCAGACAATGACTCTGAATAGGCCTCGCATGTCTCCAGCCCGAATCGTTCACAGTTAGATTATACTTCTACTTCTGTTTACTTTCTCTTACGTGTCAACATTAATAATAGAATAGTAAAATATTAAAATACCTCTGGTTGAGGTAGCATACCCTAGAGACAGAATTACATCGAGAGAGAATTGCACGTCTTGAAATGTACAAGTGATTTATTTCAACATGTCACTCTGTCAGACAACATGCACGAAAACCCGCGAAACTAGCTATGTTATATCAGCTATATCGCCTACTGGTTATATACATTGTTGCGGAATGTGCAATACTCTGTTGTACCTCCTCATTAAACAGTACTAATGTTGTCATTATGTTCTACATCGTTTTCATATTTAAACATTGTTTCATTATTCACGACAATATTTACTATAATTTTATATTGTTATATTTTAGGCAGTCATAGATGAATGAAAATCATTCTACAAATTTATAGTGAACAAATAAGATTAGTTTTTGCAGAATGAAACTTCCACAATATACCACTAATCATGTCTATAACTCCCAGCTACCTTATTTGATGCTACCGAGCTATATGGATAATTATTTATTTCCAATGTCCAGCATATTCTGTTGTCTGTCAATGAATCCTTAAATGTAACTGTTTGACGCAGGTAATCATTAAATCAATGAGACAGGTTGAAGGTGATTGGTCAAGATTATTGAATCAGTGTCTGGCAGGGAGTTGCTATGGCGATTAGCTCAATGAGTTGAAGTGTTGTTTAGCATCCTAAAGTTTGCATAGCAAAAGAAAAAGAGGAGGTTTCTGCACTTTTTCGTTGACAGGATGGTCTGAATGTATAGTATCATTGCAACCAGCTGTGTAAATCATGTATGTATTTTTTATTTGTGTGTGTATGTGTGTCATGTGTCACATATGGTGTGTCTACTGCTTCATTCATTTATATATTGATTGATCTGTGTATATAAAATAATATTTCTACTGAATTACTGTAGATAGAAATTATTTTAACAATAGTGAATTTCAGAACAGTCTAATATTGTTTAGACTATCCACCGTTTAGATAATCCTATTCGACAAACATCAGCGCTAGTGTCGCACAGGGAAAATCCACAATCTATTTTTAGTCTGTTTATTGTTAAATACGATGGACATTCAATGTACGCATGTTTGGATCGCTATTTCACGCTATTGATTGATTTTCGCTAATCGTTCACATCTGTATTTGAAATATTTTGAAGAATCAAAACAAACATGTCGTAATGTCACATAAAGATGTCGTAATGTCACATACATAATGTCTTCATATGGTATTGGTAGCAGATTACCAGGATTACTGTATTTAATGTAATTGAGAGTCACATGTTGGTGTTTATCCCTCTCTCCAAGTATCACCTGTATTCTGACTGCCGAGCTCAATAACAGGTGTAGTGTCTATGACAGAAGCAGATATTTTGAGTAAGTTTGTCATCTCCCATTAATCTGATAATCTGTGAGGTGTGACTACTGCAGCCAGGTGATTGAGATTAACGGGGGTTAAAGGAATGTTTGTGCAAACACCTATGACCACTGCTGAGTCAATGATCCGTGACAATTAACACAATTAACAAGCTTAACGAGCTAATCACTGCTAACCTGTGAGTGAGCAATCAGGTACAGCCCAGTGTTGTTGATTGTGTTTATAGATGGGCAGGGCTGGACATTAACTTTTTGAGGCACCTGTCTCTGTGCCCTATCGGACAGGTAAGTAGGTAAAAGGCTTGTTAATCTGGGCTAATTCACCTGTCCGCCTGTGAATGGTACCTGTCCCGGACAGGCGGACAATCCTTACTGTCGAGCCCTGATGGGTGTAATGTATATAGCAGGTATTCAGGTGAAATGTTGCTTTATAAAGGATTGTTATTAGATTTATCATCTGACCTCAGAGTGCATGCATATACAGAGCATGAATGTAACCATGCTCTCCTGACAGTGATAACACATCTGTCTGTGTTATACGCTGTCACACTACGAGGGGCGTCGTGTGTTCAACATTATAAGCAATTTGATTAGTTAAATTTTTATTAGATGATGGGTGCAGGCCCAAAACGGCAACATCTAAAACGGCACCTGATATTGATGAAAAGCAAACAATGAATTGGCAAAAACGGTACCAAATTGATTGGTATGAAACAGTGCTTTGGCTTACTGGTATATATATTTAGGAGATAAATGTCTACTGTTTTGAATTTAGACGATATCAATCTTTATAATTTATAGCATCTAAATTGAATATTGGGCACCGTTTTCTATGTTGCCATTTTGGGCCGGAAGAATTGAACCAATCATTATCATATTCCTTATTATGTTGAACACAGGAAACCCCTCGTAGTGTGACAGAATATCACACAGACTGATGTGTTATCGCTGTTAGGAGAGCATGGATTGTAATAATATACATTCCATTCACAAACAAGCAAAAATATCCTTCAGATCAATTAGATTCAGAACATTGGTTTTCTCCAAGGAATTTTATTAAATTCAATAAATTCAATAAAGTTCAAATTGAATTTATCACACATTTCTTTTTTACAAGTGTAGGTCAAGCCTAATATTAAAAATTACTAGTAATAGTAAAATTCAGACAGTTTGCATCTAATTACATGTATATGTAGTTTTGAAAAACTATTTATTGTTATGCTATGTAGATGGGCAATGGCTGAATTAGATGGGCATTGGGTGAATTAGAGGTAATGGTTGGATTAGATGGGCAATGACTGGATTAGATGGGCATTGGCTGGTTTAGATGATTAAAGGTTGGATTACCACGACCAGAGTGGCATGGTTTAACATGACCAGAGTGGCATGGTTTAACATGACCAGACTGGCATAGTTTAACATGACCAGAGTGGCATGGTTTAACATGACCAGAGTGGCATGGTTTAAAACGACCAGAGTGGCATGGTTTAAAACGACCAGACTGGCATGGTTTAACATGACCAGAGTGGCATGGTTTAACATGACCAGAGTGCCATAGTTTAACATGACCAGACTGGCATAGTTTAACATGACCAGAGTGGCATGGTTTAAAACGACCAGACTGGCATGGTTTAACATGACCAGAGTGGCATGGTTTAACACGACCAGAGTGGCATGGTTTAACACGACCAGAGTGGTATAGAAAGACTGCCCTGCACAAGATACGTGCTTTGGACTGAACACTAGCTATTGAATTGGGGGGAGATATTTGTTCAGCTGAATCACATTATGCTGTGAGTCATAATTAGTACAGGCTGATCAATGCTATAGCCCCAGCCTAACTGTTAGTGCTTGGGGAATGGAATTTGTGTGTACGCTATCTGTTAATGTCTTCTATGAATGTCACATTGCGTGCTGAAAGCAATTCTGTTTTCCTAAGCAAAAATGTCCATGCAGTAGTATCAATATTTTAGAAACTAAATATATGAAGATCTTGTTTCACCGATCAGTGCTGATGGTGTGTTAGTAAATATGAAATGGATCGATGCATATGGGTGATATATTCCCACAACTATGAACTTTAAATCAATTTAAAATACAATGAACTGGAGCACACGTACATGAGGTGCAGTCGCTAGTTATGTATTGGTTTGAGATCTATTATGTATAGCAGGAACAGTTGGTCTACGTTGCTGAGGAGATGAGCATGATGCATATGATGCACACAGATATTGACTTCATGATGCATATGATGCACACAGATATTGACTTCAGTTACTGTGATGTATGGATCAAACCTTGTACAGAGATGTCAAGGTGAACATCCTGATTTCAAGGTCGTCCAGACAAGTAGGCCTATATATATTACTGTTGCGCTGTGTGTATCTCTATTAACTACCATGACTACTGTACTATGTAGGTGTCAGCAATGTTGCTAACATAGGCGATACCTTGATGACAATTTTCCACACTGGAATTCCCCAGTCTATTTTAAGCCAGTAGACTGGTAGATGAGGTGAAATGTTCTATTGTTGTATCGACCTTTAATCTTTTCTTTGACGTGCTTGAAATTTCATCTTCTCCCAGCTTCAATTCAATATTTTAGCCAATAAGAATATTCCCATCATGCAATACCTTGTTCTATCAAATCACGCGTAAAATATGCAAATTGAACACCTCGTAAAATGTTTTTTAAATAGAACAGGTAACTCCTATGCTCAAGGTCATTTCACTGCGCTTTATCTTGACAGACTTCTTTTGTAATGTTCTGTGAGGTATAAATAAAATAGGTGTTGAATGGTTGACTTCAGTAGGACATTTGTTGCCATGGAACAAGTGATTTTTTAATTATTTTTTTACTGTCATGTTTTCATTCCTTCAGCAGATATGGAGTCAGTAACTGTATCAAGTTTAAATACATGTATATGCTTAAGATATCCATCTGTATGATATTCACGTTGTACAGTACGATATTCACCTTGTACAGTACGATATTCACGTTGTACAGATATTCATTTAATAAGAGAGCTTTCTATACTGGAAGTCGTTTTCAAGGTTGATGTCTTCCGTTCACTATCAAGAATATTTTACTTCCATCATGTGTAATAACAATAATAATAATAATAATAATAATAAGGAGAAAATATATATCGCACCAAGTCCACACTCGAAAAACATACTCAAAGCCCTACATTATCATGTAGCTTTCACTGTCCAATCAATAAATCAATAGTGTATAGTATTTATCAATTTATGAATTAATGGCAATCCACAACTGAGAAATGTTCTCATATACAGTAGTCATCTGCGTGTTAACAAATCATCACGTCGCACAGCTGTGCTGTCTCTTTACTTTACAATTCTGCGGAATCAGGCTGCGCAATCATACCAGCTGTGAGAATCTGCACATTCAAGGTCAACTTTACAACTCCGTGGCTGGAGTAACTCAGTCCAATAGACCGCGTGTTTACATCCCACAGCGGGCTATTAATAGATTTTCTGGACTTTCCCTCAGACGCGACTCGTGACATCACTCGGCGCAGAGCAAGGGCAGACAAACTGCAGCGTTAACAGCGCAAGTAGTCTTATTATATTCTGTTTGATTGCTAAATAAAATAGGAAATTTATAGATGAAAATAAATTCAGCCTTACTCGGACACCTGACATGACCTGTCTGACTTAATACACAGTCAACAACACCACGCAATTGAGAACTACGCAATTGAGAAATCGGCTGGCAGTTAAAAGATTTTGTGCAGTGCATTGCATGGCTTTATTCGGCTAGTTTGGGGTCATTTGAGAAAAACATTAACCTATAAGTATTCAAGTGCTACCGGTAACATTGCTGTTGCTGATTGCAGTTTCAGAAAAAACAAGGTTTTAGAGGATTGCTACACAGTACCAGTGCAACAGAGGAAGTAGAGAACAATAATATACAAGTATGAAATTCAAAAACTATTCGAAGGAAAGAACAGATATCAAGTGACCATTTGAAAACAAAATAGCGTAAAAACAATTATTCTGCGAGAGCAATATGAATACAACTACGGTAGTCTTCAGGCACCATGGTTATGAAACTTTTTGAGATTACAAAATGTGAACAGATCTTTGAGTTGTGCATGAAATCATTCTCAAAAACATTTTGTAATATATCTGAGCGTGGAGTTCAGGGGTTAATACTAGCACTAGTCCTGTAGCCAAAGCCAAAATGCTCAATGCTAAAGGTATCCTAAGGACTAGTA
>JAUTBQ010162934.1:0-27802 GCA_032361185.1 Lepetodrilus ovalis | reverse complement strand
CACACACACACACACACACACACACACACACACACACACACACACACACACACACACACACACACACACACATATACCTCTTTCCATCTCTCTCGCCTGCCAATCTGCTATCAGGTGTAAATGTATTGGAATTATCATCTCTAATTAGTAATTACCTCAGCTACAGACTAGCCTGTTAGTAGACATGGTAGAAGCTGTTCAGTCCCCTGTGTATTGCTGCCCAGAGTAATCGCTATCTATATTAGCAATAATGATTACATAAATAGCTCAGGACTGACATAAGATATTGATAGTTCGTCACGCAAGCTTATATATTATTGATACTGCATTGATTTCTTGATCTTATTAATGTAATTGTATATGTTGTACCATTCCAATGATCCCCTTGTATGTTGGTTTTAATGACAAGATCTGTGTATAATATACAGATGTTACATAGCCTTAATGGTGCATAGCCTTGATGTTGCAAATAGCACTGATGTTGCATAGCAGTGATGTCATATGATATAATTCATTTTGACGTAATGTATAATGGTGTAGATATTATTGTCACATAATACAGATATATATATTCATGAGTTATTGATAACTTATATATTCATGATATAATGTACGTATTGATGACAGATTACATGATGATATATTCATGACATAGTGCTTCTTGTATTTAGTAATACTCCAGCAGTATTGTCCTCGCATTAACAGAATGATTATAAGTATTTGAACATTTAATAAAATGCTTGTTTGTGAAAAGATTTAACTTAACGGCTGTGCATAATAAGGTAAATAGTAATTGGAATTATTTGGGAATTAAAATGTTTGTAGATCGCATTTTGTGTTTACACAACACATTATATTCTTGTTTTGTCCTTTGAATAATATCATAGAAGTCACTATCGTTCATAGGACCAAGAATGTTGACGTCATTAGCATTCATGACAATCACTGATTGATCTTCTGTCGTCATATCATTGTACATCGCTTCACTACCTAGTTACTGCATAGTTACGTGCATTGGTATATATAGTTCTTATTAAATACGTTAATTTTGTGTTATCCAAATTTGTTGTCTGTTGTTTTTAATGACTATCCTTATTAGGAATGAATGTTGAGTCATTAGCATTCATTATGTCATGACGATAATGGGTCACAAAACCAAATTTACCATGAAGCGCTTTGTGCCTCATGGAATTTGGTCTCGTGACCCATTAGCTTCATTATAGCACAATGAATGCTAATGACTCAACATTAATTCCTTAAATATCTCAAACTATTTAATCTAAGATCATATTAAAATACTTTTTATGTCACTTATGGTGATAACAGGTATAGACCATTACGGTATTTTCATTGTTTTCCATGTCCAATAAAGTTTAGTATTCTATTTCAAGATACACTGTATTGACCGTTTTTCCTTGTTCGACATTTTCATCTCAGCATGCACTGGGTGTAAGTCAGAAGCCTCTTGGCAGCATGGGATTACCTTGCAGTTGAGAGTCACTCAATATAATGAGCTAGATCGGTACCTCTGAGCCAAATCTGCCAATAACCAAATACAGAATAATGCTTTCTCTGACAATAATACATATTACTTGTACCTATGTTGTCCATAGGTCATCAACGTATACATGCACATGTCAACCGCTAAGAGACATATTGTGTGATCAGATGTAGGGATGATTGCTTGTTGGTGTGGGTAGTTGGTATGAGTAGGTATTTTTGTCAGATATATCGGGGTCTGTTTCCCTGTGATGCTGAGAATTAATCAAAAACAAAAGCTTGGATGTAAATTAAAGAGCTTTCAATTCTCCAAGGTATTGCTGGCTTGTTTTATTGGCCGATTTCAACATTTGCTGTATCAGGAATTTCATATATATTGCGTTTGTAGTGTCAAAGTTAGATATTTCGTTTCGAAGCTATCTCTTTTAACCTTCTTTCTATTCGAGTCTGGTCTAGTCTTTCTTCCTTCAAGAAGCTAGTCATCAATACTTCATATAGTTCATCTAGTATTTCTTGACTGGTTATTAATACCAACTTCAAGACAAGATCACTGACAAAAAGGCACCACCAAGAACTAAAAGAAAAACGGTGAAGAACTTTTTACACACAGGAAGTACCGATAACAAGCATGGAGTCTCGTAAATGGGCAAGTTCACTGCGGGACTTTACTAGAGGTCCGAAGGTGCCTCGTTCCCAAGAAGACCGTCGCCATGTCAACATGTACTATCCACCCCGATATTGGACTGGAGGCTATGTGGAAGTGGTGGACAAAGGTGTCATGGTCAAGACATGCTGCTGCTGTGATACCCAATTCTCTGGAGAACCTGCAAGAGTCTTGTATACACAGACGAAGAAGACCACTAGAAGGGCAGGTCAAACAACTCCTAGAAAGCCCAGTACATCTCGTGTACCATGGAACTCATCACTGAGGTCCTATCCTACTAAGAAAACGATCCCTGATGACACTGGAAAACATAAGAAATCGATTTCTAAAAACACCACATACTACAGATCCAGGAAAGAATCTTTGCTATCCAAGGACAAAAAGTCTTCATTTGTTAGCATAAAACAAGAAAGAAGTCCTGTCACAGACTCTAAGCCTTTAAAAACACCCCTGCATTCTTCTTCTGTAAAGAGAAGGATGACTAGTCCTTTAATAAGACAAGATACACCTGTGCCAAATAGACCTTCCATATCTTCCAGACCATGGAATGAATCCCTGCGGTCCTATCCTTTAAGGAAGAAGACTCACAGCAGCATCAGAAATCATGTGGCTCGCATGACAAAGAAATCCACTGTACCATTAATACCATGGAATGCATCCCAAATTTCCTACCCAGTGAAGAAGAAGACCTACAATAGCATCAACAGTCACGTAACTCGCATGACAAAGAAATCCACCGCACCTTTAAGACCATGGAATGCATCCCCAAGTTCATATCTGATAAAGAGGAAGATCCCGAGCACAATAAAAAGACAGGTAACTCCTACATCAAAGAAATCCTACCTGAATTCTAGCAACTGGAATGAATCCTTGAGGGAGTACCCTGCTAAGAAATGTCTGTCAAAAAAGAAGCCTCTCTCAATGGCTGATCAAGGAGAATGTAGCCAGAAATGCAGTGATCACCAGGCATCAACTAAAGATCGCCAATCACTACCTAGATGCTGTCATACTCCAGGAAGAAGACACCCAATGTCAGTTCTGCCTAGGAAACAACATCCAGCACTTCCTTCATGTTCAAGAAGAGCTGTCAAACCTTTCAACACATGGAGTTGCTCTTTACGACAGTATCCTAGTTTTATTCCAAAGCCTGTTAAAGTAGCCCCATGTCCAAGAAATGTGGATTCTCAACCTCTGATTACAGAAAATGCTAACTGCTCTCATGCCCATATATGTAGAAAGCTGCTAGCACCTAGTATCGATGCATCATCAAATGCTAGGAATAAGCAAGTCAAAGAAAATGGGTCTTCCCAGACAACAAATACTACAAGTGCTACAAAGGCTAAGAAACAGACACCTGAAGAACCAACCTTGGCAAAGGAAAAGGAAAAACCTGATTCATCTCATGCAGTTAATGTAAGTAAACATAGATTAAAGCATGTTAAACCATCTTCAAGTATGTCAATGACTCTTGAATCTGTTGAAGCAATGGCAACCAGTAAAAAGGATGCCAAGTGTGTTAAACCATCGACATTTGGTAAAAGTAGTCTTTTGAAGTCAGGGAGCTATTTGCCAAGACCTCGTGATGATGGTGAATCCGAATCCAGACCAGAGAAGACGGATGCTGCCCAGGGAAGCCACTCAGAGACACAGGAGCATAGCGGAACTCTGCAGAGAGTCAGAACAATTGCTGTTCAGATGAGAGGAAGACAGAAGAGAGGAGATAAATGTTCCTTATCCACCAGGAACTCACCAAGGTCTTGGACATATTCCTTGAGACAATATCCCAATTCCATTTCAAGTTCTACGACTCCAGAGAAGGCGCCTGCTAGATGTATACCACACTCAACAGGAAGGTCTTCTCATATATCACAGGCACAGCCTACACACCACCCTCTGTCAAAGAAGTCAGCATGTATATCAAAGCCAGAGAAATTAATTAAGGTGAGGAGTTCTAAGAAGATTTCATCATCTGTTCTGTCCCAAATCCTTGAGGTGACTCCTCAACTCAAAACATATGAAAATGACTCACAGAAAGAAGTTGATAGATCTGTTGAAATATTTCCTAATGAATCTAGGCATTTAGATGAGAAAAACAGTTGCAAGCAAGCCGTACCCGAAACTCTGACAAATAACTACCATGTCGGAAATGACTTTCCAGTACAACCTTCCCAAAGCATTTCAATGGCTTCAAGACTTCAGAAAACCTTTTCTTCTATCGTTCCACCACCTTTACAAGAACAGCATCAAGACCTCGAGGAGAAGCTACTGACCAATCAAATTGCCACGCTCCGCGATCTGCAGGTCATGACACAGGACACGGCTGGGACACGGCTAGAGGAAGCACGGCTGGACAGCCAGGTGACTCAGCTCCGGGAGCTGTACTACCTGTCCCGAGAAGCCGCTCGCAGACACAGGAGGATAGCGGAACTCCGCAGGGAGGCGGAACAGCTGCAGCAAGTCCTCAGGCTGTCGGAGACCCTGTGTTCTGGTTTTGACAGAGGACATGTCCAGTGTTCTGGTTTTGAGAGAAGACAGGTCATGTGTCCTGGAGGATCAAGAGGACAAGGAGGAGGACCGGTCATCACACTACCAAGGATGTGGATGACTCATGACTATGCCTTGGGTAAGAGTTTCAGTTCAGTTCACTTTTATTTGGGTATGTTGGAAGAAGTTGGCATTCAATGAGAAAATTGTTGAATATATGCTATTTTTTTGTAACGTGAGAACATTTATGGGTTTGTAAGCTAGATTTCCTTTGGTTATTTTGAGAGTTGGCAAGTTTGCTATCATATGACATCTGTATGTAGACTGATTATACATTCTAGATACGTCTTGCTTGTTGTGGTCTCCCAGATTTTATCCATTGATTTAAAGGATACAGTTGCATTTGACACATGGATAGTGGCATGGTAGTGTTTATTGAAGGATTCTTGGAATATTAAAAACACTGTTTCAATGTAGTGCAGGCTTTCAGACAGGCTGGTGCTGTTTTCTTTTGAGTATCCACAGAAATCAAACTCCAGTAATATTCCAATGATATCCCATTGACAGGCACACTTTCTTTAGTTTCATGTGTAAATGAGGGTCCATTACTTAGAATTACAGTTATTTGTTTTGTCTGTCTGTCTTCTTGTAAAACTCCACAATGTAAATTAATCCCTAATGGTTTAACAGGACTTGCCATGAAGAGTTGTGCTTTGGAATCATCACTTCCAGTTGTATCAAAGACTTGACAAAGTTACATTCCACATACAATATCACGTAGTCCACATTATCCAGGTCCTCCACATTATCCAGGTCCTCATTCCACAGCTAACATTTGCTTTACACAGGAATTGAATATTACCGAGAACTCTGTGAAAACATGTAAATTAGACATCTGCCACTCATCATGAGCTGTGAAAAACAATATGAGATGTGTGCTTTGCTAGTGGAGTGACTCAATGCGCATGCACTCTCTGCCTTGCCAATATCCTAGCACATGTGAGTTATGGGACGAAAATCTTCAGCCTGTTTTGTATACACATAGTGTGAAGATGTGCCCCACATGATAAAATATTTACAACCCACCAAAAAAAAAGGGGCTGCCGTTTTATTGCGGTGAGTAGTTTAGCCATCTGTTGTCTATGGTTAAGGAGTGAGGATGGGGCTGGGTGGGGGGTGGGGGTGGTTGCCACTGTGGTGATTGTCAGTCTAGGAGTGTGGTGGTTGTGGGAAGCTGGGAATCACGACCTCCCTGGAATTTCTCGTATCCATCACGTCTGTCGTTTCGGAATCATCTCTATAAGCATAAGAAACACTGGTGGGGATGTTTTGTTTTTAACGAGTTTGTAACCTAGTTGCATAGCGTTGGGTCAATGTTTAATAGGACTTAAGATTATAATTTCACGAAGACAAGAACATGGTAGAAAAATTGTCTGGATGAAGTACATGATTTTTCAAAAGATAAGATTATTTTTATCAGATTCATAATTCAAGAACAAACATATTTATTATTATTATATTTTATTTAATTAATATCTTAATCATTGCAAATTATTACTGCAAAAATTAAAATAAGAAAGTTATAGAAATAAATAAATTGTGTACGATTAATTCACCACAGTAACACAAATTGATGCTGAAATGTAAAATATTTGAGAGAAAAAATACCCATCATTTATTTGGAAAGTAACACTAGTGTACAATATATAACCATAAATATACAAATTATGTGTGTTTTACATCCACATGAATAATTTGTCAGTTAATAGTAAGAGCACTTGCTCTAGAAAACCCCATGGAGGCTGGTTGGAGCCTATTATAACATGATTGTTAACAGTTAATTGAATAGTCCAACCATGACATTAGCAGAGATAAATTAATTAAGCTTGTAGTGGGCTAGCCACTCAATTGGCTATTAAAGCTTCTACGGCATGACTATGGCATGGACTTCTCAGATTTGAGTTTTGTGTTGGTCTGAAAACTGTGATTTAGGGATGTGAAGATTTTACTCTGATATGAAGTATTTATTGAAAATGTATTTATGATATCAATTGCTAAAAATATTTATGTTTATTATTTCTTTGATTGGTGAAAGAGCGTTTTCTATAGGATTAGAAACATGTATTAATCATTTTCTCTTTATTTTATGTTTACATAACTGATAGAATGCATTTCAATAGGACACTAATTTTCAGTTCATCAAATAAACTTTAGAATACCATGAATCTCGAGTTAATTCAGAATCAGACCTCAAGATTTATTGTGTCATCAATATCTTCTCCATTCGTACTTGTCACAATAGAAAAGGCAATAATTTATTTGGACTGTATATAACAAAGCAATTATTGCTGTCAAGTTGCTCAATTTGTTCATCAATTTGTTCCTCGATTTGTTTATCGAAATATCTGATGATGAATGACATAACATGACAAGAGAGAAATCTGTGGTTCAAAGACAATATGTTGAAGGCAAACGGTTCTCCCTGCTGTATGTTTGCCAAGCTTTTAGATGATGATACTAATGGGTCTACAAGCACGCAGTCTATTGGGGCAATATGGCTGGGTTCTCACACCACAAACTGAGTGACACCGTCGATACCACCATTATGACATCTCTCTGAGTCCTGCAATTAGATTCCTCGCTCCCCCTCCAGTCTCCGCCAATTGCCGATCTACCTGGAGACAGCTCTCAAATTGATTACTGTTGGTTACATCGCTCAGCGAGGCTCTGCGTTATCAGTTACCACGGCACGTATTGGACCAAGCGCTCCGTGGAGATTTTTGTCAATTTCTCGCCATCTGTTAAGCAGATAATATTGATATCATCACCAATATTAAATTACCCGAGTCATTAATTGATCAGAAACTACAAAGGTAGCAATGATTTCAGGTGGTGTTACTCGTGTTTAACGACATGACAGTAACAATGCATTATCTGTAATTAATTGCATTTGTCAGAACTGGCGATGACAGGACGAGAGAAAAGCACAGTTGAAGGGGAGGATGGTAAACAATGTGGAAAATTATCAGAGATATCAAGACAATATTGTCAATAACACGGCGGGTTTGGAGGCTGCAGATGGATGTTGATTTTGTCTCGTTTGTCTGGACTCTGCCACGGCTTCCATCCATAAGACTTGTCCACGTCACGACATCGGTGACGGCAAAATGCAGATATCAACCAGTTAAAAATATGAAAGTAGATTTAGATTATCTATCAGGAAGCAGTTAATTTGTAATCAATTCTGCCGTTAACACGATTGTGTTTTTAGGTTGATGAAAAGAGTTGAGATATACCTTTAGATATCATGTTTCAAGAGTTAATGATATATTTTACGTAATTACTTTACATTTACTTAACTTTATATAATACCGATGTACCTAAAAGTCTGTCAACTACAAATTATCTTGTACATTTAAGTTTTTATCCTTTGAAAGAAGTATTAATATGTCATTTTGTTTTTCTAATATTTAATTCTTTAAAATTGAAGAAATATTATATAGTTTTAATTTTTTTTTATTAATATTTGATTGATTTTCATATCTAAATCGATATCGCTCTATAAAATCATTGTAAGAAATTTACACATCTCAATGACAATCTACATATTTAATGAATTGAAAGAATGTGCATTTCGACTGTAACTATCTACCGGTATACAATCTTATATTAGACAATATCATGTCTTATCTATCTACATATTAGACAATCTCATTTCCTCTTCACATCTTCCCCATCTTCCTTCCTGTGGTAGTAGGGACAGGCCTCCATCGTGTCAATGATAATTCTGTGCAATAGTTACTATAGTGGCAGTGTTAGCACATTCTTTCACTCGTCACTCAATTAGCATGTACATATCAGCACTGCCCCACATACTAGGCTTTTCATTGTTGTTCATTGCTAGTCTGATTACAACTGGGAACTATACTAGGTGTAGTTGGCATGGATCACTGTAAGACTTGACTACTCCGTGGAGTGAGTGTTTAATTGGACTTTTTTCTATTCAATTAATATTTATTTCTTGTAATTTTAAAAAACATTAATAGTATTGTGTGGAGTAGGTCTGTTCCTTGAGAACATGTATGTAATAGTATAGAGCATGCTGATTAAGTGCATGTCTTGCAAATGTGTTGTTGTTGAAGAGAAAGAGAGAGCAAAAGAGAGAGAAAAGAGAGAGAGAAAAAGAAAAAAAGAAAGAAAAAAGATAGATCTCTTATTCTATTTAAAAAGATATGGAGATGGAAGTTTATTATTTATTACTGGTACTTCACAATATTGACAGTTTGAACTTATTAATCTTTTACTGCTACATGAAAAAACACCTGAATGCTCATTTGTGTGGTAATTATTTTAACGGAAGTTGAAACAAGTTAACGAGGAGGATTTTAACATGGCGAGAAGTGTTCTTTATGAGATAAGGGGTGAGAATGATGACAGGCAAACATGGTGTGTGCGGAATCGGTTTGCAGCAAATAACTTGTACAAATGCAAATTTGTAGTTGTCATGTTGGGCCTGTTTGCATAGATCGCCAAGCATGGCAAGTCGTCCATTTTCGGCATTTTGTCACACACTGCGACAAACACGCTACACTTGCCGTTTGTATGTCCATGATGGTGTGGTCCTTTAACCCGAGCTTCCCGTCAACATGGCAACACGCTGTAAATAATCCAATTTAGCGATGGCATTATTAGAAATTAAGCCCACTCAATAAGAATAATTTTTACAAACATTTTGGTCCATAAATGTAAGATAGTATTGGTGCTATTCCTGAAATATTAAGGCATATGCGCTCACAGTTCTATCAAATGTCTTTATGCATGGTCTAATTGCTTAGAGACGGTGCTGTGGAAGGCATGTGACATGTGAAGAATTTTTTCTCTCATTGTCTCCCATCTACGGCAAATTAGCATGGCTCAAATGTTAGAGTTTCCTTGGACTTTGTTTGTTATGGAATCCAGAAGGTTGACTTTTGTCAGGAAAATATTTAAAGTTGTCGCTGATGCAGCCATTAAGGATGTAATGAGGATGTTGATGCTCTTCCAATGTGCAGGCCTATGGAATGTTTTACTAAATACCAGTAGAATGTTTTATCAAATGTGAGTAGAAGAATTTTAAAAGTAAGTAGAAATTCTTAAAAGCTGTGAGTAGAATACACTAACCGATTTCATTAAAAAAAATTGCAGTCGTGTCAGTTGGAAACTATTTTTAAAATATGAATGTTTATTTAGAATTATTAAATTTTATATAAAAAATTGTTTTATTTAATAAATTCTTATTTTTGTAATATTTAATGTCACATATAATTATATGGTTTCTGTATACTATTTATTTTTTTCATTGTAAATATATGATTCATTTCAATAAAATCAATGAAGTAAAACATTTTTATGATTGATATTAATATGCAAATGCAAATTAGCTATCGTGATAATGGGAGGCATACACTTAGGAAATGCGAGATGAATCAGAGATATTTCAATGATTGTGTGAGAGCCTCGTCCATCTAACAGTTCCCAGAGCTCGTGTATACCTGTACAGCCCACCTGTTAGCTCGTTTGGGACATCACAGGTAGCAACGCTCCCTCGTATTGTGGCTATACTACCTGACTACCAGACCATCTCAAGCCTTGTGTCTCATTGTCATCTAATAGCCTGGCTTGACGCTCTTCACACACATCTCGTAGGGTCAGTGATTCTGTGCATGTATCAGAGTTGTACTTGTGTCTCTAACACCCTATCTTCTCAGCCTTCCTCCACTAATAAGCCTCCTCCGTGGAGCCTCTGCACCGAGTAACCTCAGCGTGGAGTAATCTCGGACCTCAAAAGATGACTCCTTCTCTAGGATGGATGCTCACACACACAGGCATTATCTCATTATTCTACAGGTGTCTCAACCAGGTCATTGCCGTAGAAAATTGGCAACATCGGCAAACACGATCAATTTTTTGCGCTTATTATGCGAGACAAAAGTGGGATTTTGACTGCGAAGTCCCTGCCTTGAATGCCATTCACGTTACGTGTTCAAATGCCATCACAGACACTCAACCAGGTGAAACAAATCTGAATTTACACGTATATCTGTCTTTCACGCCCTGGCGACCACAACCAACTCAAGTGATTACCTGTGATACTAAATATGAGTCGTACAGTGCATTTTGATCACTTGTTGTAAATGAACGCACAAAGTACATTGAAATTGGTGCAATACTGTCTACACATTAATCATACCAAGTGTCATAATAAAGACACATTAATTTAATTGCTCGATCTTTGCCCGTGAGTTGGTAGTTTGGCGGTGTAAGCAATATGGGCTTTATGCTAAAATGAGAGCAAAGTTTATGCCATTAAATTTACAACAAAACGCTCTGCTGTGCTACATTTGACTAAGTGTAATTTTGACAAAATGCTATTCTTCTGAGAGTCAGGATATTCACTGTTTACTGGGGTAGTCGGTACTCCGACGTATTCTAATAGTTTCCGAAACATCCGTATTTGTTTGACAGCAATGACTATGGGAAGAAAAACAATTTCATGGACTTCTAAAGAGTTCAACAATTTACATATTTTTACAGTTTTATGGGCACATTTCGAAGAAATTAATTTATTATCAATAGAAAAAAGCAAGATGGAAATTGCAAAGCAATTGAGGCGACTCTGTGAGTTTATTTTGTATCTCCAATGTAGACTTATGTGCATCAGTGAATACAGTGAACATCTAGTTGAATGTCTGCTTTTGATTTCTTTGATAAACCTCCTACAGGCAGGACATCATTGAAAATGTAAATCATAAGCTGTTGAAATTAATAGCACGCCTTTAAGAGGAGGATTTAACTTTCTGGATTAAAAGCCAAACCATCCATCATTGCATCTCTCATCCAAGATCAGCAAGCTGAAAGTTGTGATATTTTAATAAAATCCTAAATTAATTAGTTTTGGGTGGTCCAAGGCTTTTATGAAATTCCAGAAGGTATCCCAGCTCCTGTAATTACAGAACTGGAAAGGGTTTCCGTGGAATACTTCAGGAGATTATCTCCCCTGATCCTCACCACCCTGCCCACCCTGCCCACCCTACATTGACTGGGGCAATCCTCGATACGATCATCAAACAACATGTTGTCCACTTCAAAGTGGACAGTCATCTACAGATTGTCCTTGAATTCCAAGCTTGAACCATGTGTGTTAACTTTGTTTGATGACAAAAACTAAATGGACCTAATAGGGTCTTACTCAACGCTGCCCAATCTTAATTGTCTAGGAATACACCCCAGGGGATCAACGTCCCCCAAATCCTCAGCAAAGGATTAATCCTTTTGGTCCTGGACACCTGTGATTCCGTCTTCAGACGCATGCAAAACGCGTGTTGGTCAATAGCCGATGTCGACATGAGTGGCGCTTGATACGAATATGTATCTTTCAGCTGGACAATGCAACATCGTAACAATCCCTTCCCATGTATCCACGACACGCCCGTTTGGATGAGAATTTGTTAGTGTGGCAAGGGGCTTGATGAGGATTTGTTGGTGTGGCGAGAAGCTTGATAGGGATATAAGGAACAATGCACGCAGACCGCAAAGGGAGATAGCTGTTTCCATTTGATGGAAATTAGAGATCCTGTTTTGGTCTGAATTTTGACACATGTCCTCCTGATTGCTCTGGGAAGTTACCCATGATGCATTGCCACAGCATGTGCGAGGAAGTGGCGATCATATGTGTATTAACCTAAATAGTTACATGTTTGAGAACACAAGTCTTCATAAGCATACATAATGAGGGTTTCACGGTGCTGTCAGTGTCAGTCAACTGCCAAAATATTCCCAACTTCCTGTCTTATATACTACTGATTGTCCTTTAGTTTCGATATCACACATTTAAATACTAGTCAAATTAAACACATTTCTAGAATCAATGTAAACTTAAGTATGGAGAGCGAAAATGGTATGACAGTACAGATGAAATATCGAAAATAAATACATGAACCCAAATTTAAAAAAAAATAAAAAGTTCATTTAGTTATAAGTATCAATAAATTATTTAATCAGTATGATATGAATTACAGTTACATTACCAGAAGAAAACATGATATTATAAGGAGTCTAGTGTAATATAAATAAATAATTATTATTATTACTACATGTATTATGAAAACCCATAAATATACCTGTTGCTATAATGTTTTATCATTAAACCAATCATAAATGGATTGTTATCTGAATCATGATAACGCAATCACTGTCCTATTAATAAATTCTTATTTTTTGTAATGCTTTGATATGAGTCTATATATTATCTTTTAAATTTTGTTCACATTAAACACAATTTAATGTTGGGATGATATTTCCTATGTAACATTGACATTCCAAGCTTCATATTGTTAGGATTAAATATCTTGAATATTTGACATAACTTTGACTCTCTCTCCCATGCACTTCACATATGTTCACGTATTTGGATCTACATTTCAAAGTGTTTATTACTTAGTTATTGAAAGCAATTTGGAAATTTGTCACCGTCTGCAGCTTGAGTGCCTATCATGCTCCTGATGGTGACTGAAAATTTCTCCACATATGACTAATGTCGCGGGTGATGTGCTCCATTTATACCTTCTACTTCACCTGTCAACAAATTCAAGGAATGCATAGATGTTCTAAACAGATAATAGCCCACACGCTTTAACTAAAAAGTGATTAAATGACTTTTGGAAATGGAGAAATGAATCATAATTGAAAGGCGATACACGGGTGTTACTGTGGGATGTCACTAGGAGATATTGACACCTTGATATACCGCGATGACACACTTTGCAAAATTATACATAAAATATTTATTAAATTGAACGTAAAAGATCAAAGATTGGGCACCATCTATCAAAGTGGGGATGTGGATTTCATAACATGCCTGTTATTGTTTATCTATTCTCCTAAACCCTATCAATAGGCCTTTTTAAAGAGTGTAGCCATTTTTACTGGAATACCTTCAACAAAAAGATCGGGTGTGAGGCATGTGACCAGCCCTCTAAAATGTGTTTGGATGGCTGAATCTTTATTATTCTGCCGAACTAGCCACAATAAGATCGGCCGACTTAATCTGGAAAATTAAGAAGCCCTTTCGTGGAGTTCATCCCAACCTGGGTTTGTCTGTCTTTGAACGAGTATTATGAGAGGGCTATTTTGTTGTCGGACGAGGGGATTTTACACCTGATTGACAGGACGAACCCTTTGCTGCACCGAAGCTCAAATAGTTGTGCGGATTACCTGATCATAGTCACTTTTCTAGGCATAGCAGGTGTTTTTCCTTTGATCATCTCGTCCAGGTAAAATTCTTACCTGTTGAAGATCCATGTATCGGACCACTCATTCATGAACTGTTGTGGTGGCAGAAAATAGAGATGTTTGTTGACAAAGTGCTTTGTTGTTGATTCACACATTCTGAGAAAGGTGAGAGATAAAATTCCAATTTCATGTGATGTCTTCTATTTATATCTTTATTATTTGTTTCATTTTCGTGGAAGAAAATAATTATGTATTCTATTAAAGTATGATGTTCATTTCTGATCATTCACAGTGGTAAATGTAAGTAATAATTATTTGACTACGGTACTGGACATTCACAATTTAATGACTGTACTGCTTGGATAATAATTCAGGAACTCCAAGCCAATCAAGTGTCAAAATCTAACAGTAAATAGCTTGCCACCATTGACATATCATTTGTCATTATTTATTCAATTATCATGTTAATCATCAGTCATTTATCATGTACATTAAGAGTATAGACTCTGCTTTTGGTATGAAATTGGATTTTAGTCTGGAACTAACTGGACTTTAAATGACATTGGGATACTTAGATACCGTATTGATGATAATGGACAAGATTGGTGGCCATAATTGCTGTTTTGTGGCCAAAATAAATATCACGCGCGCTCTCGGAATGACAAATAGATCTGATGCCTCCTTTCCAGACCATGTGATCGCGCATGTGACCTTTGACTGACAGACATTTCATCAGCCACGTCAGTGGAAACTGACGAGCTCATTAACACTTTCTTAATGAGTTATTAATTTTAACTGATCAAAGAGATACCCATAGTGTCTCCCTCTCTAGAGACTACCACTTGAAATGTATTCACGTTCATTTCATTCATTGTCGTTAATTAACGCAATTGACGGACAGAGATGGAAGTTGAACTCCTTCTTCTTCACTCTCCTCAAAAGAAGGTTAAATTCTCACCCTGCACCATATCTATTTCTTTTCAAGGATGAATGACATGAACAGCATAAATTTCATCTGTAGAAAAGCTTTTAATCAGTATTACTCCTTTGAGGGCATGAAGATGATCGAATTTTGTGGATGGATCGTATTTTGTCCTGCACATGTTTGTAGGCCACACATTTGCAGATACTTCATCAGTGCAATATTTAAATGTGCCCATCAACCTACTTTCTACATGACTTTTCTTCCTGTTTTCTGGTTGTGTAATACCAAATATCAAGATATTCACTAATCATGATATTAACTAATCATGATATTAATCAAGATTTTCAACGTACACTTCAATTAAATTGGTGTGCATTAAATGGATGAACAAATAAAATATTAAAACTCAGAGCAAGTACAACGATATGTCATTTTAAAAAGCATAATACTCCATACTTTATAGTGTAAACGAGTAATTACAAATATTTTAAATTGTTAAGAAAACACTCAACTTTAAAGTAAGTACTCATCTTAGCTTAACTGTTCACACAGATGAGAGCATTAAATGTCAGCAATAAGAAAAAAAATCGTAAATTTTCAACATGGCAGTTAAAATAATTATCCTGAGTAAGCTTATACTAATACAAATTAATACATGTATATCAATAAGTTGTAAATTAATTTTTAATATTAACTATTTTAATTTGCTATTCTTCTATTGTAATACATGTATTATACATCTTATTGGAATAAGTAATGCATTAAATATTTTCATAACTACTATTAAAGATTTTATTTTATGTTCATTTCAAATGTCATTAGTAGTATAACATGTATTAAGGCTGAAATAAATTAATTAATTGTTTTCTATAACTGAAGGCAAGCGAGAAATGATGCACTATGAATAATATCTCTCTATCTTAATTGTTTGGGTTTTTTATTATGACTTTTATGTAGGAGTTGATTGCAGAATATGAATAATCAATATTAACTGAATAAATAAATAATACAGTGAAAATAAATCTGTTACAGCTTCACAATCCTGTCCATCTTGGCTAAATGTCTGTTTTTTTATGATTCCTTATATCAGATATCTAGTCATTGATAGTATTGACAGAAATTGACAGAACATCTAATATTTCAATGAGGAATTAATTATGATTGGAGAAGGCAGGTGGGCAGATTATGGAAAATATCACCAGAATGAAAATGTAATTGATCTCAACTTGGCTGCTAATTTGTTGATAGTTGAGAATTAATCAAAGAAATCTGAAAGGAAAGTCGACAGTGGTCGTAACGTGATGGATGACTGCCAAGCAGGGCTATTGTTATACAGGGAGTCTAACCAAGTCTAACAAGACGCGCTATGCTTTAACATTACCATCACCACCTCTCGTAGGATATAGCCAATCAAAGCCCTACGCTACTTGTTGTCATAACATTTGTGTGATTCATCTAATTTGCAATACTTACTGAATTCTACGAGTGTGGTAATTGTAGCGATACACTAGGTAAATAGTCCAGTCATCCACTCTGATAACGACTAGAAGGTAATATTATATCTGGTTTCAATGTGATAGGAAAATATTAGCAGTATTTTGTGAGTTTGCGTTATTAATTATTTTCTTCTTTTTGCAATTATAAATTAGTGAATTAGTAAATTTATTTTTATTTTTTTGTGTTTCGTGATTTACACTACCGGTATGTCTATGAATATTTAGTACTTTGAACAAATATTATGCAGAGTATTATCTCTGGAACTTAATGAGGGATGGGTTTTTCTATTAATTTCTTGTTCTACTTTATAACAGAAAATATTGAATTCTGAGAGAGAAAAGAAAGTTAGTATTGAATGGATGAGGTAATGATTTATGTAAGTGAGAGAGAGAAAAATGTTACATTTGACAGGTGATGCAGAAAGGCTGAGGAAGCCTAGGAAAACTGAAACTCGTTAAGTTTGTTAAGTTAGCTGTACGACATCGACGTGTGTTGTAATTGTTGCTGTTTTGTTGCATGGTCAGCTGGTGGACGACAGCGGCAAGGTAAAGGGCTGGGTAGACGCGAGTGACCCCGGCTGTGGAAACTGGATGAAATACATCCGTGGAACTGAAGACAAGAATCAGAGAAACTTGATGGCTGTTCAAGTTGACGACCAGGTAAGATATCATGGACAAAATTAACTTTATGTACAAATTAAATATATGAGATGATTTTGGATTTATTTTTACATACAGTGACACCCTGTTATGCCAGACACTTCCATTTTTTGTTAAAATCTGACTGATAAGCGAAACAACCGGATCATCAGATCAATCATTCATTGAGTTAAGGTATATAGCAGAAAGTATGTATTGGTTAAGAGTTGACCAGTGCACAGAGAAACCATCATAACAGAAACCATCATAATAGAAAACATCACAACAGAAAACATTATAACGGATTCTGACTGTACTTCAATTTTCTTCTGTAACATTTCAAAAAATTCAGGCCTTTTTTAGTCCGATTTTATTTAATATTTTCTTTAGATTGACTCATTATATAAATAGAACAAACTGTAAAACATGGTTGCATAAGAAGGATGACTCAAATTACGTATTCTCTATATCCATAATTTTCAATTATTTCCACGTGAAGTCCTGAGACTCAGCCTGGGACATTGTTAATCTCCCCCCTCCCCCAACACTACCCCTCCACCTCCCATCCCATCCCACGTGGCATTGTATGTACATAGCAGAATGTGATGACAAGATCAATCAAGCTGATTACCCTCTATCACAATTCTTCTCATCTAAAGGTGCTCGAATAGAAATCAATTTCTGACTTCTGTGATGCACAACAGATGTCACCTTGATAGCCGATTGTCAGATGGCAATGACAGTTGCACGTAGACTTCAAATAGTCATGGACGTGAAAATAAAAAACGGTTATAAGTTATAATCAATAATTGTGATAATACTTTAATATGACTAATGTGATCTGAAAGTGTGGTACAGATAAGCATTAGGCTCTATAAACCAACAAGAATTGATACCACACTGAGAGAACATAACTATCAATGTAGATGCCAAAAGTTTAAAATTAGAAACGAGAAGTCTTTCCAACTGTCCAGTGTTGAATTTGGATGTAATATTTCCTACTTCCTGCTTCTGTCAGTATTTTACTAACAACAATTAATAAAATATTTTTAATGAAGACGTTATGTTATATTGCTATATATTTCTTTCTCATATTTTATACTTCAAGTAATATAGACCTCATATGTACATATTTCATCCGAAAATAGTGATGTCATTGCATGATGAATAAAATGTAACACTGTTGACCAAGATCCATTAAATTTGCATTCAATTAAGAACTAAATGTGGTGCAGTTTAGCCACTTCTGTTTCTAAAGCGATGCTTAAACTATCCTAGAAGTTGTCAAAATGTTTATTAATTTCAACTTGTTCAATAAATTCTTAGTGCAGCATGATGAATATTGGACAATATTGTAGGTGACATTGCGATGTTGTGAGTGACGTGCTACATGTACTTGTATATCTATACAGGCTGGAAAGTGAGCAGACGGACCAATCGGTCGATGTCTGATTAATTAAATAAGACCAGGAAGCTATACAGCCTGAGAATTAATGGTCAACACTGAAGCCACTACGCCAATCCTCTAAACCCAATGTGAATTATCTGGCAATAAAGAAACCCCAACTGCAACATAATTTCACGATAAATAATCCTCCATCAAGATGTCACCAGAATAACACTAGTTGTCAATGAACTATTATCTCTATCTTAAAGTAGCAATGAAATTCTCATAGTACGTTGTCCCATCTGTTGCGTTCTTAAGCTCGCTGTACCTTTTATCGCGTGTAAATAGGTGCCGTATTTGCATTTAGTCCCTGCAAGACATACTGTACACATCAGTACCATACCTCATAAAAATTGACGCATATTGTCAATGTCGCCGGTATCATATGAACTTTGGATGGTATTGCAATACTGATGGTTTATTGATATGCTCAATCTATATCCTTTCTTGTTCCATGTAGTGATAACTCGAAGAACTGCACACTAATAAACACAGCAATTTCCAATAATAACTAGTGAATGTATTCAGTCTTAGTGTCACATATGTCGTGATAGGTAGTTGTAATGACGATAGCATCTTTATCAGCAAATTGATGCAACGACATCTTGGCATAAAGATTTCCGATACCGTCAGCTGTTGAACATAAATCTTTGGACAATGCAAATGTCATATATAACTTAATTCAAAATATATATATTGTGTTTAAAAGGCTTCTTTTATATTTATTCACAATGTATTTAATGCACAGTGTTAAGTGCCTAAGAAAGTTAGAATTTAATAACACTATTATGTTTATGCATTGATGCCCAGTCTGTGTGAATCAGGTTAATGAATGGAATTCAATGTGCACATGTTCAACCTTTAATATGATATAGGGCCCTATCATTGGTTTTTGCATGTTTTTAAGTTACAGATTTCCTTTTTTTAAATTTATTATTCCAGTCAAATATTCTAATTATGACAGTTGTACAACTTTATTTTTTGTATGACTATTTCCATGTAAAGTAATAAATATGCATTTTGGGAAGAATATATTCACACAAGATTCTATCATGTCACTATTATTGTTAAGACCACTCCAATATCAACAACAATGGCTAATAAATATGCAAAATACCCAAGTGTTATTATAATCCAATAAAATGTCAAAATTGAGAAGTCAGTGTCAAAATAATGCAGATAGCTGTCAAGGATATGAACAACTTTTGAATAAAACATGTGTGGCAAAGACAAGCCTATCCTTACATGTCCCATCACAGACACACTATCAGTGATGTGCTATTATCACATTTGTCCTTTCTATCAGGGACCGACTAGCAACTTTCCCACAATGTGTACGAATAAATGAAGTGTTGCTGGCTCGATTGAATGTCTCCCAAACAATTGTGGGCACATCTCGATAATCCTCGTATCCACTGTGCGAGTCAGGCAGACCATCGTCGCGATCACACACACATATTCTCCTGATGGTCAATATCTCGTCAAGCCTGACAAGGCGCCCTGGGAAAGGATGACTTCTTGCCACACTAATAGCATAGGATGGGATTGTTCTCCTTGTAGTACACCTAGTGTATAAATACAGGTCATATACCACCCAAAGTGGGCATGACTAGCAGAAATATTCAGTGAAAAGGAGAAAAAATAATCTGAGTTTCAGGGGTCCAGATTAAGGAAAATGTTATTTCTTGAATAATTACCAGCTTTCACTTCGTCTTCCATTTAAACATGTTCAGCCAATATTCCTTGAATTTATTTCTTCCATTTTATGATATTAGGTATTTTGAATATTCATCATGTTCAAATTCATGTACTGTTGATAAATAAATACTTGGATATGTATGAATACTATAAATATTAAATAAGAAATTTTTATCCAAACCTATCATTCTCAACAGTTCAATTCTTCAGGATAAATGCAAATATGTGGCCCTCTTTAAGTGCATGTGAATATCTTTTTACCATACTAATAAAGGTCACATCATCTCTATTGAAAATGTCATGTGTTATTTTTATTCATAAAAGAAAGTTACTCAAAAAGAAGATATCTAACTGTATCATGACAATTGCAGAGGTGTTGTGTTTAAGATTTTGATGATTCAAAGGTGGCTGTTCCACAGATGCATATCTCCTATAGAGTAGCCATTGCTATGGTAACTATGTCACCAAATTGTCCCGTTGTCAAAAGGAAATTCGCATGATGAGAAGTCGGGTGTGGTTACTTATAAAACTATCTGTATTCCTGTGTTATCTTGGGTAGGCTGGAGTATAATAAATATCCAATGATGTGGATTGCTTCTATGTCATATGTTATCTTGTCACTTTCTTAACAACTTCCCATAGCCCATCACCTCTCAGCTCTTCAGCTCAAAGAGATATGGAAGTCCAAAGACTCAAGTAAACCCTAGTCTTATACAAGCTATTGAAAAGATATTTTTATTAATGTCATGAAATTGGAATGTTTTCAATGTTGACCGCGTGTTTAAGTCTGTTCTATTCATGCGGACAAGATTCACTTGAGGCTTCAATGTGAATCCTCTAATCTACTGTCCTAATGCCTCAACTCATGTGACTAACATTTCTTATTGAACATCTTATCATCGTAAGTCTTCATGCTTCAAGCTGTCATATCATAATCCTTCATAACTTAGGATAAATTCGAACATTTTTCATTTTTCTATTTCCGGTTAAATCACTTGGTGTACCAATTTAGATCAAGTAAGTAGGCATATAATTTTGTTGACATGTTCATATCTGTTTTCATATGTGATTTTCTGATGTATTATCTGAAAGTCCTATCAATATATATTACCTTGTTAAGACGATATGTAAGACAAATGTATTAATTTCTTAATGAGGAAATCATAGACTAATCCTGTCATGAACACTTTAACGGGAGATTGTTCAGAGATTGCCCAGAGATTGCCTGGTTACAGCACTTACTAATGACACATTATACAGCATTACACGAGATAAAGACAGAAATTATTAAGACAATTTTGTCCTATGTCTAGTAAACTCATTACAGCAATATACCCTGTTGATCAGTAGACGAAAACAGATGGATTACTGCTAGATTAGGTCACAAATCCTTCGCTCACTTAATTTTGCGTATATCACTTTCAATGGTAGCAGGAACACGGAGTATCTGGATAATCCTGTGTAGGTAAGGAACCAGGTCTTGCTCTGCTTACTTTAATCCAGGATTATCTCCTGGATTATCAGTGAAAACCTGCAAATTAGCAGAGAAGACATGCGCCTAGGTCTCTCATTGTACTTAAGGGATTGGTGGATTAAGAAATGGACATGGAGTGGATGAGTAGATGAAAGAAATAACCTTGTTTATTGCTTGGATGAATTTGTCATTTTCCAACTTGGACTGGCATGTGATGGCTTGTCAGTTTCATGACACTGATTTCATAACATTCCCAATAATCTGTACTAGTTCCCGATTTATTTATGCTTCTTAATGCTGGATTATGTATTTTGTTATTTGTTATTTGGACATAGCATTAAAGACTTAATATGTTGACAATAAATAATAGTTACTTAAACATTGATGATAAAGTAAGATAGTTATTACAAGTATATCTATTCTGTCTTTCATTGTGTATTCCAAAATTTGTTATTCAAGATATAAATAGTAGAAATTAATAAAAGAAAACACCAAATAAAGTAAATATTATTTAATAAAATATGGTACATGTACTATTAATGAGTAAACAGTATGAAAGTACACAAAAATATACTTCTGTTTTATATACAATATGGATATTTGTTATGTTTACAGTCATGTTACTCTAGGTGTCATAGTTTATCTGAAATTATATTTCAAGATGTGTGAAAACAGATACTTGTAAAAGTAACTATCCTAATATAATTTCTCGTAATGTAATTAACTCTTCAGCTGTTCATTTCTCCTGCCTGCAGTCCATCATCACCTGTGTCAATTTCACCTGTCCAGTGATAACATGACCACTGTGTTTCCCTGCCGTCCATTGTCCAAAGAAATCACCTCGTCATTCGCGCGCTAAAAGCTGTACCTACCTACATTCTTCTGTGTGCTAATTATCACACCATTGTCCCATTTTTTTCCCCCCATGATCCATCTGTTTCTCTCGCCAGATCTATCCCCTCAAGCTGGGCCGTCTAATCTGTCCCCTCAGGTTCCAACACACATCTATTAGTCTTACATGTCTCAAGATTTACTTTACAACTTTGCAAGTTTGGTCACGTTATCCCCGAATGTCTCTCCACCCCTCCCACTACAATCCCATCCGCTTCCATGTCCCCCAGTCTCTAAAGTCAGTCCCCCCACCCCTGGTCCCCAAGTACCACCCCACCCACCCCTGGAGCCAAGTCCCTCCTCCAATCAGCTTCAACATTTCACTCATTTATTCCCCCTATCACTGCTTCCACATTTTTACAAGATGAGCTGAAATCACCTGTAATTAGCACATCAAATATTACCTGGTTACCTGAGCAATTCCAAACAAACAATTACATCCCCCATTCTCTTTTCCTTAATGGATTATAATATGTAATTTGACTGTCCATTGTCTTACCTGTAAGCAGCTCTTGATTGGGCTTCTGGTAACCTCTTGGATCAAAGCGTACGTACCTGTAATTAAGTCAGGTGTTTCCTCATTTAAAGGTGTACTACCGGGCAGTGAGGGACATTCACATGGGAGAGGAGATGCTACTGTATGCCAGAGAAGCTATGTACCCCGAGATGGAACTCGATGCTATGGCCATGCACAGACTGGAAGATGGTAAGATTTCTTATCATATGTAGCCTACCCCATATTACAGTCTGGAAGGTAATGCAACAAACCCTGAATTTTTATTTGGCAATCTACAAAGTTATTATTTAGAAATTAGTAGGGTACATGCAATTTCTAACTCTGTACTAAATGTGAGTGACGAGCATTAATATAGGTTTTGAATTAGGGTACCAAACTGGGTTTTGTTTCATTACCTGCCAGACTATAATATGTACATCTACTCAATATGTACCTGATATAGTCTTCCTGATGTACTGTATAATGCATAACATCTTAATTAGCATACAACTTTTTATAGGTTATTAACTTGTTTGGTTTTTCAATGCACATATTATTCCCAACTGTATGTGTGTAGGCCTTTAATTTAATTATGTTTAACCACACTGTTATAATTTAATGTTGCTAATAAAACAATAATCAGCTGATTGTTACCATTTAATGTCAATAAATGTTTATGATTTACAGTATGTACCCAATTGATTAACATGATAGGTTAGTGATAGTTTTTTTTTTATGGTTTAATGATTGTTTTTATTGATTTTTTATTTGTAATGGGGGTTTATAGTCGCTTTCTAGAATCTTTCAATAACATCACAATTTGTCAGTTTAGTGATAGCTTAATAGATATGTTATGTTATTACATACATGTCAATTGATGTAGAAAAACGGCATACATGTAATTGTTTATTCCAAAATTAATTCCTTTTCTAATGTTATTTTTCTGGATGATAAGTTATTTTATTTTATTTCTTCAAGAATTCTGAGATCAACCAGATAAACACTAATTATGCAAACAATTGTTTACCAATATAATCTAATAAAAATCATTATGTTTAAGATAAAATGTATCACTAGTTTATTTATCCTTTATGATTAACAAAAAAAATCACTGTAATAATTTATTTTAAAAAAAATCAATATTAATCTGAATTGCTAGAACAGGATTATTTTGGAATAAATACATAATAATTATAAAAGTGAATTGTATGAATAAATCCTGATGGAATGAATTTTCAAAACAGTTTTCATTATTATTATTATCTGTTTAACACTATTTTTACCCATACATAAAAAGAGCATTAATTAAGGTTTATCCAAAGCGAAAGCATCAGAGCATGAAACCAATGCTACTAACAACACTAATTAATTAGATCATTCACCACAAAGTGACAGTAACTGTCAAACAAGCCAGGTGATAGCGCCTGTGATAACACTATCTATTGTACATCAACATTATCTCCTAACTGGCCTTTCTTGGCTGCAATTAGCACTTGCTTCTGTAATGGTATGTATCAATACAGTTAATTAATTGCTGACAATTAAACGCATGAGTGAACATGTCAATTGATGTGTGACAGGGGGTTAGCTGTGATAAACACTGAGAATGTGAAATATACCAGGATACTGTACCTGGCTGGCAGTGGGAACAGGTGCTTTACTCTTAGTGAAATATACCCGAGGAAGTGATAGTTTGATAGTGTTACAGGTAAGATTGTTGTCTTCTTGCTTAATTAATAAATACTAAAATTATTTTTGTTTTTTAAAGTATGTATTAATTAGATTACATCTATAATTATATTTACTTACCAAATTTTTTTTTTAAATATTAATATTTCGAGTAAATATATTTACTTAAATAATTTGTGCTATTGAGTTAAATATTTTATATAAATCCTTAACGTAAGTTCTTAATTATGTGTAGTAGAAGTGAACTTGTTCTTTTATAAAGTATTTCCTACATTGTATTAGGTGTACGGTAGTCCAATTAAATTTCATCAAAACGTATTCGTTATTGATACCTCTGATGACTAGTGTGAATAGTGTTTCTAGTATTTTATGAAAATGTGCTACATGCATGCAGTAGATAGCAGGACAGTCTGAAAATATACGTTTTCTTAAATACAGAATGGCAGAATAATTTTACACTGCAGTTTACATATTGAGTTGATGAAGACATTTAATTTAATCCATTAATAATGTGTATTTTATTAGAGTGCCTAACGTATTATCTGCATATTACAGCCACAGCTACTGTAGGTACAATAATGCCTATAGTTGTTACGTGTTCTCATCCCCCAATAAACATATCATTGAAATACTGAATACTAGCTATATGTGTCCACCGGCCACACATACTATTACATTTGCTTAAGCAACAAGTAGCAGCACACTGTTGACCACACTATGTATATGGCTAATTGTATTGAATAAGAACACATTATTCTGACAACAATAGTAGACAGTGTTACCTGAATGTATGTCATGGATGTATTTCACCAAGTCTGATTGCTACCTGGTGTACGGAGGTGGTCAAGTGTTAGGTTGGGATTGTTAAAGACACAAGGTGAGAAGGAAACTGTCAATGCAAAATAGGAGACAATACTTGATTGGACAACAACTTGATTTACAACAAGTATTCTCAATGGTGAATTTTCAAGACTGGCTTCACTGAATGACAATTACGATAATGATGAGGTGGCAATTCCTGCTAGAATAGTTCTCCCCCCTGCCGAAAACTGACAGGTATAAAGGCAGTATTTGGGTGTTCGTTAGGAACAAAGATAGATGTGGGTATGGTCTACTCACCTGTGACACAATGTTTGTTTTACCTGGCCTTAATTACTTTCCATCTTTTGTGATGGAGAAGGTGATGATTGTAATACACACAGACTTTGGGTCAAGCAGTTAGTGATCTTTGTCAGCTACTTGTGAGGTTTATGACATTTAAATTAGCTGATTGTGTCAAGATGTAATAAGAAGATTGCTCATTCGGACACTTTATATTATCATGTTGACCAATTAGGCATATTTCATTCCCACTACTGTTGGGATTATGCAAGGTTACTTACTGTGGACAGCTGAATTGAGAAAGGTACTGTACAAAGTTGTTTTATCATATCTTGGGTACCGTATATATTTGTTATCATTGCAAATGGTTGAAAAATTCCCACAGCAGCGTTAACCTCCCAGTATATATTTTCAGAGTAGCATTTATTTATTACAAAAATATATTATACACAGATATAATTTTGAAATCATTTGTACTACTTTACAATTGTACAAAAGCAAACATAGGGACAGGAAAGCTTCCAGCCTTTACAAATAAGTGTTTAGGATCGTTGTACCTGTTTAGTCTCTCCTCTATGCCCACATTCCACTCTCAGACTGATAACAGACATTTTTAGTCTTGGTCTAGTAATCAGAACAATTTAAAATATATTAATAGATATATTGATTTCAAGATGGTGTGTAGTTCGCAATGCCCAACTATCTGTTCACTGGCTTGAAAAGAAATCGCTTTAAAGGTGATGCACTAGTATTGTCATTGAGGTGTTACCTTTGTGCAATCTGCCCTACCTGTATCTACCTGTCTAGAATGATAGCTGACGAGGTGAAGAAACACAGGTGCCAACAATCAGGGAGATTGCATTGTTTCTACCGAATCGGCATTCATAAAAACGTGTCATTTGTGCAGGGTGCGTGTAGGGATGACTTGAAAACTGTTATCATTGATGTCATTGATGTCACTGGTGTGTCAGTCGTCCACCATGTAATTGGCAGCAGTCACGACATTACGAAAACTAACTGCATGCATTTCAAATCGCGGTAATCCTCCACAATAGATCTGTTCTGGCTCACCCCCGTGTTGTGAGTTGCCCCAGGAAGCTAGGGGACAAGATAGCGGACCGTAATAGGACTGCACTTGTCCACCCCGGTCCCTCTAGTGTTCTAGGGGCGGTCGGTCGCAGTCCCGCAGACTTAGTCTTGATGGGCGTCTTATGACAACAACTTGTGTTTGTCGTAGAGATCAGTGATTCTATCAAACACAAAATAACTCTTTAGTCACGGAAATGTCACTGCATATTAAATTCACAATAAATTTGAACCCTTGTGAAAATGTTCGAGAATTCTGTTTGTAACTTTTTAATGCATGATTGTCAATTTTTAGGTTTTCAAATGATCGTAGGCAATTCAGATGTAAGTGTGTTTATCCTGTCTGTCAATTACTGTATTTCTTTATCTGTGGTAGAACACATAGGATATTGTAAGAGACTTTATATATGACACAAAGAAGCACAGTCGCATGTTTTTACACCCTACATTCCTCTCATCATGGGATATATCCAGGGAGAATAATATGTGGAAAGTTATACGGTATGCAGAAAGTTCAAACATAGATCCGAATATGTGCTTCTTCACTTAAAGATATGGAGATCAATGCTATAAGTGCTGACCTTTTTTTATTTCTTTTGGAAACGGTTCAATACTTAACATCTAAACTGTACTTTAATATTAACAGAAATCAAATACTAGTCTGGTTGAATTCATACCATATTATTTTACCATAATCACTCTAATAATTCGAACAGCAGAAAATAATTAAATTTGCAGCTGTTTAAATTATTAGAAAAAGATGAAAATTGAAAATGATCTGTGTTCGTATAATTAGGGACAACCAAATAAAAGTATAAAATATGGTTGTAATTGAAATTGTAAAGAAATAATGAAAATTTGACAAATGACTTTAAAGGCATACAATCACGGTTGATTGACCTAGATAATGACCAAACGAATTTCAGTCTGAGACTATTTACG
>JAUTBQ010162923.1:0-12493 GCA_032361185.1 Lepetodrilus ovalis | reverse complement strand
TATTATTAAATTCTATTAAATTCCTGGGCTAATGAATCTTTGTCAGGGCTAATAAGATCTGAACACTGTTAGCCCTGCGGGCTATTAGCAGTTTTTAGTTAATTTCTAACGCTGTACAAGGGTGTACCAGAAAATCATCATCAATGATTAAGCACACATTTATTTTATACATGATATAGTTAATCATTATCATACGTCAGATGTAGTCTGCATTTACATAAAACTGAAAAGTAGAAATATTACATTTAAAATCAATATGCAGTAACCCAACAGGGTAGACAAACTACCAATGCAACCCAACGATAGTCTGAATTGAGTGTATAATTAAACTAGCATTCATAAATCTCAGTGGTTGTATTTATGTTTGAATCATTATATCAATGCAAAGGGATATAACTCAAAGTGGTACATGGATGTCTATTTCTTGGAATTAGATCAGTTGATGCATCAAAGACAAGATAATTATGGGTCCGGTTCCGTAATTCATATAAAACATGATTTTTTTGTTAACTATCGAATGTTGGGGAATAAGTGCATCAGTAAATAACAACTTTTTTTGGGTGGACAAATCAAGCGTAAGTAGTCTCAGATAGAAATGTGTTTGTCCGTTATATAGGTCAATCACCCGTGATAGTATGCCTTTAATATAACATCAATTTTGGTTGATAATGACCTATGGTATCTCTTTAAGTTAACACACGCATATGTGTACCTATACACACACACACGTGCACGGACATGCACACGCGCATGCACACACACACACACACACACACACAGACTCCCAAATTCTCTCAAATTGTTGTATTTTCTTTTTCGAAATATAAATGTACGTGTATACATACGAACTATATGAATGTACAACAATTTGATTAATAACTAATCATATGTCTTATACTGAATAGCTTTGCTTTACGTTTTACCTTTAAGCTGGTAATAAATGATTTTGCCTCTTCAAATGTCATGCCACCTTCCTGTGTGAGGATTCGCTCCATGATCTGTTTGATGTCGTCGGCCATGTTAACGTCGCCGCAGACGTACACGTGTCCGCCTTGTGTCCAGATTGTGGAGTACACTTTCCGTGCATGATTCAGCAGTAAATCCTGGACATACGTCTGTAAACGAAAGTATACCCATGGTAGGTACATACGCGTACATCTTGAGATGGGAATGGCATAGTTTTAAAAACAGAATTGGGGTGCACATTAAATTATTATATAATTATAATATATAGCCAATTTACTAGACTTGTTGTTTCTCTGCTTGGCTTTCAAGCAATATGAAACCTGCAATAGCGCTGAATGTTGCAATAAACCTTTAAACACCAACTGACAAGGACATACACAGCGAACATAATAGTCGCTATTTATTGTATTGTATGACTGTATGTACGTATGACTATGTATGTATACACATATATTCGTACCTTTTCTACTGACAAGGAAATAAGACAACATAATAGTTCGCTATTTATTGTATTGTATTGTACGACTATGTACGTATAGAAGTATACTCTTACCTTTGGTATACCAGGTTCTCGTGACATAGCGATGTGGTAGTCAGTCAAGACACCTCTCCTCTTGTACTCCGCCAACTCTCGTCCGTAGATGTTGTCCTCGCGAGATGCCCTGCATCCGAAGTAGAGGTCCATGTCGCCCCACCCGTGCTTGTCTCCGTCTGTAGACAGAAGAGAGGCGGTAATGCGCAGCCTCTACTTACAGTCTAGAGCATCCAGTCTCGCCTTTGATTAGACTTATAGGATTAAGAGAGCAAGTCTCTAAAACTGATATCTACCGTCTATACTGTCAAGGGTCCACATACACGTGTCTAGGTAAAGAGTAGGCTATTCATATCCGGCATCGAGACTTTCTCTATATTGGTAGAGCTCGAGCTTTGTTATATTAATGTTACTGTCTTGAAACACTGTATGGGTCAGATATCATCGGCTACGTTAAGGCTTGGCATCTGGATACGAGACCCGTTATATTTCCACTTACCTCATCTGAGAACGAGACTTGCTGTCCGAGATCCGAAGATAGTATACGTAACAAAGTCTTTCAGTCACAACTCCTTAGGAAATTTTTATTGTTTCTGGATCATCCAATTTTCGGAAGATGCGATGCACGTGATGGATTCGGGAACATTACCACTGGTACGAGACTTGCCATATCTCAGAACGAGACTTGTTATTTGGTCCGAGACTCGTAAATCATAGCGAGACTTGTATTGCTATATCTCAATTTGACACTTCCTATCTGGGTCAGGCTAAGAAGAACGAGATTTGCTACCTCTCTGGACGAGACTTACTATCTGGGTCAGGGAATATGTCCATATCGACTTCCCTCTGCTGCCAGAAACTCCTGAAGGCGGCGATCCCCGTACCAGGCCCAATCATCAGCACCGGAACCGTCTTGTCCTCCGGCAGCCGGAAGTGAGGCGCCCTGGAATCCAATGGACAGATATTAGCTTTCTGCTGCCACGGCTGTTATGTAACATTGCCATAACCATTACTTAACTATGCTCAACAAACCAGATTATATGGGCCGGAATATAGTTTGTGTGGAAGCGTTCTACCGATTCTCGGAAGACTATATAAATCTGGTGCCACTCTTCTTCCAATGTGATTGCAAGTTATGGAAGAATGCATGGAGTCTGTATTTTGTTTGGAAATTCTTTGGTGTTAAAATAATGTAAAACTAGCTTTAAATGTCTAAAAAGCCTACTTACTTAATATCGTTTGAGTATATAAATATTTCTATGTACTAATATTGTTATTGATATCTCTAGTTTAAACATATTTTATTCACAATGGAAAACGATTATACCAATTCAGAAAATGTTATCTTTAATTCAGGTGTCAAATTTCATCGATTGCGAAACTACAATGATATATAAAAGGACTCATGAAGTGCATGTTTCCAATATGCATACAAAAGCTTTAGTACACTGCAGTATTTGTTGAACCGAGACGTGCACGGTAAATCTACGTTGTGAAGGTACTCACGATTTAACAAAGCAGGGAATGATGTCGCCGTCTTGGCATCTGTTTAACCAGTTAGAGCAGACACCTTCATGGACTGGACCCATGCCATCTGCAACAGACAGAAGGGGTTAAGCCTGATTACAGGACTATAC
Organism: Lepetodrilus ovalis; assembly: GCA_032361185.1. Classification (NCBI taxonomy): domain Eukaryota; kingdom Metazoa; phylum Mollusca; class Gastropoda; order Lepetellida; family Lepetodrilidae; genus Lepetodrilus; species Lepetodrilus ovalis. The sequence goes on along the minus strand of JAUTBQ010162923.1, from coordinate 9,358 downwards.
ACAGTAAGTGGTTGATGACACTGTCTGCACGATTCCAAAATACACCAGGCCCGAGATTACGAAACATTTCTGTGTACGATTTCATACTCAAATCTTCATATAAAATACGAGCTTGACCACGAAATCATACTCAAAGTTTCATACTCTGGACATTAGATGGACACATTATGCACATAATCTAGCCCAGATCATTGACCTATGTCGATCTAATCTCTAAACACGCCCAGCGAGTCTAGCCTCAACCAAAGAGTTCAGGCCCCACCCAGACAGTTCAGGCCCAACCCAGACAGTTTTAGGCCCCACCCAGACAGTTTTAGGCCCCACCCAGAGAGATCAGGCCTCACCCAGAGTTCAGGACGCACCCAGAGAGTTAACCCAAACAGTTCCAAGCCCCACCCCCAGAGAGTTCATAACCCACCCAGAGAGTTCAGACCCCGCCCAGAGAGTTCAAGCCCCACCCAGACAGTTCAAGCCCCGCCCAAAGAGTTCAGGCCCCGCCCACTCACCTCGAGTCCTGTACGTGAGGACGGCCACAGTGGCGTGGACCTCCCCCGGGTACGCCTCCGGGGAGGAGGAGATGCTGTAGTAGCGCTGCTGTAGGAGTGGCAGCTGGGTCAGCAGCAAGGAGGGCGGAACCTTCAGGGACGGGAACTCCTCTAGCACCTCCTGGAGGTTCGGGGAGTTTTCGCGCTTCCACGAGTCGTACTCGTTGGAATCCTGTGGAATAACAATAATAATAATAATAATAATAAATAATAACAATAATAACAATAAATTAATAAATATACTAAAAATTAAAATTAAATTGTGATGATGATAATAATACAGATTAATAAATAATAATAAATAATATTTAAAAAAATAATTAAACAGTATTATTATAATAATAATAAAAATGAAACATTATTATTATTATAATAATAATAATAATAATGAATAAATAAATACTAAAAAAACTAAATTAAATATAATAATAATAATAATGGTAAAATAGTAATAATGTTCACATGTGTTGCACAATATCCATGCTCAATCATACCGCAACATGTTTGTACCCCAGTCTGTGTGCCCTCTTTATTCTAACGCCCTGTGGAGTATACACCCCAAGCTGCCGTTTAAGGCGTTATTGAAGGTGATCATTCACATGTCTATCTCATCCTTTTTGAATTGTATATGTTTTTTAATTTATATATTTTAACGTTTCAAAGTAGAGGTATCCCTGTATGTGCATACAGGTATAAATGGATCTAGTTGAGAATAGAATAGAATTATATGCAACTTGATTGGCTCTCATGTCATTTACCTCAGACAGGAAGCCGAGGCTATCCTTGTCGTGTTGGGAGCTTGCACACGTGGCCAGCAGCTTGAGGAAGTCCTGTGAGGGGGGCGTGGTCAGATCCAGGTAGTTGGTCAACGCCGTCCTCAGCGTGCAGGGTGGAAGTCTGTCCAGCGTCTTCCAGCTCTTCTTGGTACCTTCAGACATAGACGGAGGCGTTAGACACAGACATAGGTGATAGACATAGGCATTATACATAGACACATGCGTTAGACACTGGGCATAGGCACTAGACCCAGACATAGGCATCAGACAGACACGCACACAAGTATCACTGGTATTCATCGCGTACCCTACCTCTGGATTCCTTTAGACTCCCCCTGCTGTTTATCATACATAGGCTTGCTAACATATAGAAGTAGCTTATGGTCAGCAGGAATTGTCAGAGGAATCTACATATACCCTTGGATACAGGTTGGTTGGTTGGTTTGTTGATTTGAGGTTTTAAAGTCACTTTCTAGATTCTTTCACCAATATCATGATTTGCCAACAGGGATTTGGGTTCTCTTCTCTAGAGTAGACTTATAAACGTTACATTCATGACTGGCTATATGTCTTAGTTATTTTGCGAGTTTTTCTTTCCCCGTTCCAGTTTGCCTTGGAGTTACTCTACGGTAGCTTGATGGGTGCTTGATTAGAGTACAGCCCTAGATTTGAGCACAGCATACAACATTCTCATATGCATTTTTATTCCCCCACCTCTTGCTCTATGCTCTAATCTAAAGAACCTCCAAATATACGCCACTGATATATATGTAATTTAAGGAGAGACTCCAGCATATTCTGCCATGCTGTAGACATCATTGATCATTACCGTATGTCGCCTCCTCCATCGCCTCCACTTGCAGGAGGTCGTCGAAAGGGGGCGCTTTGTGAAGCTTGGACAAGACGGCGAGCACGAGCTCCAGCGAGTTTGCCGGGAAGATTCCAAGATGGTCGCCAGGCTGGTATTTTATTTCGCCCATCTCGCCGGTGTCTATACAAACCAGGAGTGTCTGACGTCTGGAATCATGTGAGATCATCCATATTAACTGAGGTGCAAAGCAAATTTCAAAATTATTTCAAAAATAATATTACGACATAGCGGGCTATGTTTGAGGGCTGCATAGTTTCTTTTGGTGACTACGAGACCGTCATGAAAAGGGGTCCTGATCGAACCAAGAACGGTTCTTTCACTTGTATCATGGCTCGTCAGGTTAGGGCAGGATGAAATCCACAACATCCATAGCGTTGCATGTTGCAGTACACCTGAGAGTACCGGCTAATACACTCCTGACAGACCAAGGATTATACTTGCAAAGCCAAATTATCACCGTACAGACAGCGCATCGTATCAAGATCGCCTCAGAAAAATTTCTTTCGTGTCCACTGATGCCGGTCACCATGATGCGAAAAGCCAGCTTCCGGAGCAATGATATCAGATACCCAACACATGCTCAAAGTATGGATCTTTCGAATAAATCACTACGCTACCACCTTATCTAGATTTCTGTATGTTGACCACATTGGACGCCATGATGGATCTGAATTAGTGATAAGAGACTTCATAATACCTTTTTAACATCCCACGCTAACTAACTGAAGCAAGCACTTCATCCCGTAAAAAAAAACGACAGTTGAGTGATGAATATGATACGTACGGCGACAGTTGCGACTGGAGTTGCTTCTTCTCAATCAGCTCTAGTGGCGACACAGTCTTCTTGTGAAGCATTGAAAGCCCTGAAACCAAGAAACAGATCCTTATATTGGTAAACCCGACAAGTTTCAGTAGTTGACGTACAGACGTTCTACCAATGCGCTACCACCTATTCTGAGCTTTTTATTGGCAACCTGTCCAGTTATAATTAAAGCTTTCTCCACCCTCTACACCCATACGGTGCGACTCTATGTCCCAGTGGAAGACGCAAGGATACTCTGGGAATTTACAATGACGACCTCACGTACTTTAGGTACACTAGAGTGAGTGAGTAAGTGAATTATTGTTTTACGTCACAGCGGGAATATTTCACCCATACTGACGATGAACTGAGTTAATTATGGTATATATGTATTAAAATGCAATGTAGAATAAAAACAACATGCCAAAAAGGTTAGTTTAAAAATGAGTCGTAGAGTATATCAATTTTGATTGAACTAGACGGAGGTATTTAGTTGTTTCTTAATTACTAATAATGAGAAGAATAGTTTATGTAACGAATAGTTTAATTTACACACTAGACATCGGTACGTCATTGCCATTCTAAAGGTTCGACCACTATAAGGTCAGGAATCGTCCGAGTTTCATAAAACAGCCATATAAGCAGTTAAGTCCAATAATAGTATTATATCCAGATGTAAATGTTTCTGTGGTATTGTCATTTACACGTTTCTAGTATTATTTACAATGTCCAGAGGCCTGCCCATGAGTAGAAATAAAGCTCAGGGTATCCTTTCACGAAGCTCTCTTATCCACTAAGAGATCGTGGCTCTCTCTTTGCCGATATAATAGCTAATGCACTGCAAAGAGAGCGCTATGGTCTGTTAGTGGTCAAGCCAGCTTTGTGAAAGGATACCAAGGGTATGCTTTCATGAAGCTGTTAGCTTTATCCACTACGAGACAATAGCTCTCTCGTAAGTGCACGAGCACCATGTGTTAAGAGATCGCTTTGAGAGTGCGGTCTCTTAAATAGAGCTTTGAGAAACGATGCCAAAGCCCATATGTTACTAAGGGGGACTGCGGAAATGGTACAGTCATCTTACAGTTACACTTTACTTTCTAACGATAGAATTATCTGTAGGCACGGGCCTTGCTATTTGGCCTAATAGCAGCTACGGCCGTGATGTCCTCACCGGCACACAGATCCGTGTCCACGCCGTTACGCACTGAGGACACTCTGTAGGAGGAGGAGGTCCAGGTGTCTTCAGCGCTGGAGGACTGTTTTTCCATCCCCGACACGCCCTCTTTGTCACTGATGTCGAATTCTTCACACGAAGCCTGCAGAAAATATAGAATACCAATACGTTACCATTTTGCAACATTGTAATTTATATCATTTTGCTGTTGTTTTTAAATTGCTGTTATATTATTATTTGCGTTTCCTTATTTAGAACTACTTGTGTTGTAATTTGTGTTTGGATTCTTTCAGTTGTTTGTTCTACACATTTTGAAATGTTACTACATGTATTAAGAAAATATAAAATACCATTTAACAGCATATAAATTGCTATTTTTATATAATTCTTTTCTCCATATTTAGGACGACTAGTATTGTAAATTTTGTTTGGTTTCTTTCAGTTGTTTGTTCCACGCATTTTGAAATGTTACATGTCACAAAGTTTACAAATTAAAATATTTTCAGAAGTTTATTTTCCAAAGTGGAATATATCCTCAAGTGCAAAGTACATTTGCAGTAAATTTAAAATAAACTATTGTAATTGAAGCCGGCAGTGAAATAAGGTGCTTCTACTGATCTCGGCCAGAGGACTGCTGTCGATTCTGCGATTCGAACGAGTTGATGGATCGCGAGTCCAACGCTCTACCGACTGAACCAATGGGTAACCCCATAAGTCGAGAACAGGCAAGATATATTACAGAACCTTTTTGAGTACGAATTCATGCTCAAGCTCCGATTTTATATGGCGATTTAAAAACAAGGGTTTAGTACCCATTAGGAGCATCTTATACCACACCTGGCTACACTATGAAATCTGTTCTTTGGACGTAACTGTACGTCAAGTGCAGCTCCAATATTTCAGTGTAATCCCCTGCAAAGCCATGCTCTCCTGACAGTGATAACACATCAGTCTGTGCTATACGCTGTCGCACTACTGACGGAAGATATGAAGTCATGCCGATGTCGGGAAGATTAGATTTACCTTCAGGACTCGCTGTGCCCAAGCCTTGAACGATTCCTCCTGACCGGACAGCTCGTCCCCTTCCCCCGTGTCCACGATCTTCTTGCCCTCAAGGTCAGTCAGCCACTTCTCCAGGTGGTGGCCGAACTCGCAGAAGTTTGGGTAGGAACTGGACCCCAGCGCGAACACACCAAACCTACAACAGCGAGACTGTCCTGAGGATGGCCTGGGACCTGTTGCACGACATTCTCGTAGGCTACAACTATTGTTACGTCAATGCGTTCTATTGTGGCGGGAGCCCAGTTACAACTATTGTAGCGCTACAAGAGTGTCGTACAAGAGGCCCCTGGTATCTACAGCCGGGTAGTACATCTACCAGACTTCCTATTTCTCGAAACAACCAACATTCATCGTATTGACTAGCTCCCTCTCAGTTGGGTTCGAGTTTTTAGTCAAAATGCATCTCTTTAAAAAATGAAGTGCAAATTTTGTAATCAAAAAGGTTGCCACGAAACGTTTTTTACGAGGATTAGCTTGAGATGAACCTCCACATCTCTGGAAGTCCAAATTGGTAGTACAAACGCATGGGAACCAGGGCATGTATTCTCGATACTTCGTAAGTCCTAAGAAGATCGTAAGTACTAAGAATTTGCCCCAAACCTGTTTTCTTCTAATGTTAATTTGTGAAGAGATCTTTTCTCATTAAGAAGTTCGCAAGTTAACAAGTTTCGAGAATACGACCCCAGTAGTTTAATCACCCAAGAATAAAAATATAGAATCCTGTGCTATTGTTATGTAGGTCTGCCTGACCTTATTGGTCCACATTTACTGAAATCTTTCGTTCACTACTTCACTTGTCTGGGAAGATAAATGTATCGCGTCCAAGCGAATTCGATTCCATTTGCATTGCAGTGGAACTCGTGTTTCATGCATTTCAGCGCTTCAATTTCAAAGCGCCTGTAAAAGCATCAATTTTTGTAGTATAAAACATTGACTATGTCAGTTACGTACTTGACATCTCGAAGTGATTTTGATTCCATCTCGTCGTAGCCAGAATCGGACATTCTGTTATTCCTCTGACTACGTGCCTTGTTGTTTTTATTGTTGTTTTTGTTGTTGATGTTCTTGTTGTTGTTGTTGCCATTTCTGAAATTAAGTCAATGACAACTATAGTACTGTCAATTTCTTATTACTCTGCATTCCAAATACTTTATTCTGCATTCCGAATATTTTAGCAGAAATATCCAGGTATTATTGATGCCAAAAGTCACTAAATTGGTACTGTACCGTTAATTACCATGAAATGCTATAGAGATCTTTACTGCTTGGTTACCAATCCTCGTTTATTATTTTAAAAGAAAATATACTTTTAACCGTAAATTGTATACAATAATCAGAACACACTCCAAGTGTATCGGCATACACCCCAAGTGTATCGGCATACACTCCAAGTGTATCGGCATACACCCCAAGTGTATCGGCATACACCCCAAGTGTATCGGCATACACTCCAAGTGTATCTTACTTCTTTGAAATTGCCTCTTGTGCCATCTGCTCTAGGTTATTTGCGAAGTCCTGAAACAAAACAAATATTTTGATTAAGAGTACATACAGCTGGGTTATTAATTAATCTGTAGACGCTTCAATAAATAAATTTAAAAATAAATACTGTTATATGTAATCTTGATAATTTGTAAAACATTCAAAGATAAACCAATTTAATATGGATCCTTCATCTAAAGCTTATTGAACATTATACCTCTTCCATGAAGATACATCGGCCGTATCATTTACCTTTCCATTGTCGGGGGCGTTTCCGTTCCCAAACGTACTAGCGACCATCAGAACGAGGCTCTCTTCATGAAGATTCTCCAAGTCGTACTCGTCCATGCATTGAATCTGTTGCGATAATTACGTAAACACCTAAACTAAGCAGTAATTTAGGAACCTAATCCGAAAATGAAAACCCAACCAAATCATATTCAGCTTAAATGAATGAATGAATTAGTGATACAAGTCGCAGCGACTATGATTATGTTATTTTACGATACAATACTAATTAGGATAAAAGAAACGTACAGTGACTAGGAAAGTCCCCTTGAGGATCTTCCCCAGGCGTTTGGCGAATCTCTCAGACCTTCCGGTTTCCGTCGCGTACAGAATCAGACACTTGTTCAGCTTGCTGAGGTCCAACTTGAGGGAGCTATACGGAGGATGAACAAGCAGAAATATTGTTTAAAAACAAAATATTAAATAAATAATAAAATAAAAAAATAAAAACATATTAATTTAAATAAATAATAAAATAAAATAAAAACAGTCATATAAATCATGGATATTGGTCATTTGGGACTAGTTCTTATTTACAAAGTGCATGGACTTGATGTACATAAAATCATGTTTGCCACTGTATGCCATGGTAAACAATTCTACTCCGATTCAGCGAATCGCCATTATTAACTTCTGGTAAAAAAAACAAAACAGCGATTCTGCGTTGAATTTTCGTGATTCTTAGTTGAATTTTCATGATAATGTTTTTCCACTTTTATTAATCAGAGTATTATTAATAAATCAAAATATATTACATAATACAGTAAATATTTAAGGCATTATATTCTCACCTTTTCCGTCTTGCCATGTTAAAGAATTTCATTTTGCGACTGTTTTCCTGCCACGTGTGCGTCTTCCAGGCGTCTTCCTGTTCAAGATATCGACGAATTCTCATGACTTGGTTATTACACAAAGTAGGTAAACAAACATATTTATATATACTAGTTGTCATCTACGTTTTGTGGACATTACAGCCTCAGGATGTTTTCCAGAAAGGAACGCCTGCTTTTTAATTGATTCAGAAAGCTGTTGGTAGATATTGTTGGATTACAATTACACGACAGTAAAATACCAGGAGCGGATAGTCGTAGGCTAGGCAAACATATCAGTACACTTTAAGTTACATGCTTTTGGAGGGTGTGGCAAATATGGTTGTTACTTTATCTATTTCGGTTGTTATTGTTGAAAGACTTTGTTGTTTCGAGTATCAATGTACTACAGAAATACGTTGTTTTCCCTCTCGATCATTACTACAATGGTGATTTTCTATAAAGAAAGATTTTGTTCGAGACACTTTCATCATGCGAGGGAAAAGCCAACTGTGTAGTGATGATCATTAGGTCAGCCAGACATCCGCGACACACTCGAGCAACATAAATTACGTTCTATTATTGGTTTAAGTCTTATATCAAATAAATCGAAGTTTTATTTCCCCCCTGCACGTTTGAAATATATTATGAATTTAATGATGAACACTTATCATATTGCCAGTAGAAAGGGATGGATATTAAACATTGAAACTAAGTGTTTTCCGGGGCATTTTTCCTTGAGAAAGGGGTGCGTATTATACATGGTAGCGTATTATACACAGGGAAATACAGTACTATAGTTGAGTAGTCAAGGAGGTACTTCGCGCGAGACTATTGTCAATCTATGGTTCGCTCGAACTCATTATAGTCCGACTATCGTTACGTCACACAGAAACTATGGTCCGACCACAGTCAAGCGCTAGTTTCTGTTCAGGAAAGATGGTGACCGAAAACAGAATTTTGCACAATGCATTCCTATGTAGAAGTATTATTAAAGAATGTAAACATACGTTTTTTTTTAGTAGAACATAGTTTGGTGAAAATCAGTCACATTCAATTTAATTTAAATTATGATCACGCTGCTATGGTCCTCGTCATCGAATAAATCATTTACCGCGAAGTAATTTCTGGGAATTGTTTTGAAATGCACGTTGTTGGATGTACCATATTGAGTTCGGTGCATTCGGGCGATCAACCAGACTAGACATGCGCAGTGTAGGAACCATGGTTCACGAACGGCCCGCGCCCGAAGTAGGCCAAGTTCACGAAGCAGTCAGTCGTCTCACCTGGTAGTCGTAGGATGGCTTGAGGGTGTACATGAGCATCTCCTGGTGGAACACCTCGGTTAGGCTGCCGCTCATGGGCGGAACCAGCCACACCCAGTCCGCCGGACATCCGCCGCGACTCTTATGCTCGTTCTCCAAGTGCGTGATGAACGACTCGGACGCCGAGTGGTGATCCACGATTGTGACACCGGCAGCCTGTAACCACATAATGTCAACAATAATGATACTAATAAATTATGTCAATTTAAAAAAATATATATAGT
>JAUTBQ010162912.1:0-12493 GCA_032361185.1 Lepetodrilus ovalis | reverse complement strand
ATAATAATAATAATAATAATAATATAATAATAATAATAATAATAATAATAATAATAATAATAATAATAATAATAATACAATAATAAGTAAAAGGCACCAAATCCATATTATGGTATGCTCACATTTTCTCAAGGCTCTACATATACTAACCGTGAATGAATAAAAACGTTTTAAGATTGGATTTTAAAAGGTCAATATTTTCAGCGTCTTTCTTAGCTAAAAAAAATTAAATAAAAGACAACACATGACACCTTCAAGCTATATAGCTTCTGTAAGGGATGAACACACGTATAAAGTCGTTGGCGGGCTATGTAAATGTTAAGTAGACAGGTGAAGTCAATGGCATGGCGTTCGGTAAGGAGCTTGTCCAGTTGACTTCGGTCTGGAATGCACCCTTCTGTGGAGCGAGCCTGTTGTAATTCCTGACACCGTTGTCTGGTCTGCGTCAGATTGACTTAGGTGGTGTAAGCACACCGTGGGGTCTACGGACATTCACCATCTGAAGGTTATCTTAAATGTCACATTGACATGTTTGGTTGTTTGTCACAAATCGGCTAACAAACATCGTGTGTGAAGTTCAATTAGTTTGCGTTCGAATTCAACTGTGTAAGGAAAATAGCAATGGAAACTATTCTTTTTCCATGTTACATAATTATGTGGAATCTTTGGGCGTTCATACTTATGGTACGTTTTAAATTAACGTAACTATGCTTTATGAATGGTGTTTATTTCCTGGTAATTAATAAATCGCAACTTCATACTATTTATAGAATACTATTTATAGAACAGGTATGTTTTAAGATGATTTCAGAGTTAAATGAAGGAAATAAAATTTGGAGGCACGGGCTTCTTGAGAGTTAGCGCTGCAAGAGTAAATAATATTTCAACTTTATATAATCAATATTGACGATACTGACACGCGCGTTAGCCTGTAACAGGCTCATGGACACATCATTACTCTAAATAAGTCAAATATCCTAATAAGGATACATCAGCAATATATGCACGAAATGTACAGTCCACTGGATAGTATGTTTTCCACCAAATCTGTGCTCATCTTGGAACACTGAGCTCATGAGCATATCCTTTATATTAGGATGGGATAGGACTCCAAGTGTGCAAACTTTGTTGGAGTACATGTGAATATCCACTCCTTCATTTAAGATTAAAGAGCACTTGTCAGTAAATAGCCAGACCTGTAGGTGTTAATTATTTCATCCGCGCACGGCTACTGTATGTAATTTGGGTGAAGTACACGGCAGCTAGTGGAAAGTTTATAAGAAACTGCCCACCTATAGCATGATTTACAGGGCGCCGTTTCACCTAGCGTTCGTATCCGCAAAGCGACCACAACGCTCTGATAGTGATCAGGTAAGAAAGGCAAATACGAGAGAGAGCAATTGTTCCAATTCTTACCGTGCACCAGAACGTTCGTAACGGTACGAGAGTCGTAAAACATCTAAAATAATAATGATAATAATAATGTGAACATTAATATTGCGCCAAGTCCACGCTCGAAAGCATGCTCATAGCGCTACATTATTACCCCGGACAATGGATCTGTCCCTTAATTTCTTCTCAACTCCCTGGGGAGTATGCAACCCAAGCTGCCGTTCAATGCGCTACAAATAAATGTTATCATTCACATGTCCATCGCATCCTTCCGGGTATCCATTCTCTGCTGAATGAATTATACATATGGAGTTACGACTTCCATTACGCTACGATCGTTTTATGGAACAGGGCCAATGACTTCTTAATGGACACCAGACCTTCCTGAAACGGTGCCCATGAAATTATCTGTAGTGTCCCTAGTAATTAGTATTGGTAATTAAGTCAAACAGGCGTAGATCGTGTATTTAAAGAGCAGTCTGCACATTTGATACAGACATGCATTCTATACATTATATGTGTAGATGATTTCTTTCTTTCTTTGCAAACACTTGAAAACGAAATTAAAGGGAGGTTACATGTCCTTCGTTCATAGCGTGGTAAGGGAGGATGAATGAACTGTACATATTCGGAGCTAGAATAAACGTTACGTCCCAATAACACACACAGTACATCACGATTCGCAAATATGACAACATATTTGCACACACTCACTTATTAGTTACTCTCTATGTTTCGTTGCGCACAGTGCAAATATTGACCCCTCTTGTAGTGTTATACTTTGTCTTAATGACAGAGCATTGAATGTACAGATGCTGAAAGGGGGAAATGTATGCACTACGGAAAAGAAGACCGTAATCTGGAAAGTAAAATGACGGAAACTGTGTTTGCCGATAATGCACTGTAATTCAAACAAGATCGTTTCTGTGTCTATATGTATTAACTGCATGTGTGTATGTTAATAGATATCGTATTATGAAAGAGTTAACTTAGTTTCCAGGTAGTCACATATCACATAGCGATATCCACAGCAGTAGATTTTATTATTATTTAATACAACGTATTTCTGTTCGGAAATGACATGTTATTGAGTATGATTTAATTCTCAACTGAACGTTTTCTTCACAAACTTCATAGAAATTGTGACCTCGTGCATGACATCGTACTAAAAAAGTTTGGTAATTTGTCGGTCCTCGTCTGTATTACAGATGGAAATAGCATATAAACCACTAGTATTACACCATCTTCTTTATCATTATGCTTTATTTACATGCAGAACATAGTATAATTATTATACAATGTATTCTAGTGTGCCACAGATAGCACTATCAATATCTGGGAGTTAATTCATCGACTACTATTCACTATCTAACTCTGGACATCTTCGTCTCAGAGATGGACGTCTTATACTAATCATATAGAGGCAACGCAAATCTAGGACACGTACGTACCACGACAGCTCAAATCCAACCATAGCCATCAACCAGACGAAATCCACCTTGAACGTGTATTCCTACAGATTTCTGTTCCCCATAGTATAATCCCAGAGATTAACTCCTTGTTTGTTTTATGACACGTTAGTATAAAATGGAGATATTCTTGAAAAATAACCAAAAATATTCGAGCCTCCGCTTTTGGGAGGTCCTGAGGAAATTGTGTGACCCTTTTTCATTAGAACGGAATATTTGGACTTGTTTTAAAATATTTTGAAAGAAATCAGAATTATGTATATGCTACTATTGTGCATTATATTCTATGTTGGTCCTGTGATCTGTCAACACGCCTCGAACACATTTGCCCTCAACTTAAAAGGTGAGTAAACCGAAATGAAATAGTATTGCATGGTATTTTCTTTAATTGATGCATACTTTACATTATTATTGTTTCGTATGTTACCAATTGTTTCTTATTCATGACTGAAAGCAATGTTTAGTTAAGTCTATACATGTTGTATATACATTGCGCAAGATAATGAGAAATGTAAGAAACATCAGCCATGAATAGTTGCCGAACTGAGAATTGCTGTCATGTATGCTACAACGTAGTATGTATCATTCCACTTATGAATCTAACTCCTAACTATCGCACAAAAAGATAAATACATCAGTAGGATTTTACAAGCGGATCGGGTTCAAATGAAAGTTGTTTATGTCGAATTTCAATAACATGCCACAACTTTCAGAACATCCATATCTATATCCTAAATAAATCAGTAGGAATTTTAAAGCTTCGATTTTTTATTTATTATAATACTAGTTTTTACAACTCTCCAATATAATTGTACCTCTAACTCTCCTATGCGACCTATGAACATTTCGGTATGCGAAGTTTTCATACCGATCTACTCGAAGTTCCTGCCAATCAAAACGCCAATTATCAATATTTTAATAATAATGTCAATGTTTCAATGTTTAGACAATTAACGGAACATTAATTAACTTTGAATAAATAGAAACAATAAATCAAACAATAGCACTAAAACATTTGAATTTCTAATGACACACCCATCAGTTGATGCCATTGCATGGGTTTCAGAAATGTGCGAAGAGTGCGACACCTCCACGGGGTCGGGGTATGTGAACCATCCTAAGTACTGCCATCTGTTCATCCACTGCTCCCAGGGTGCGGACAACACCCTCAGGGGTGAGGTCAAGGAGTGTACCAGGGGACTACTGTGGTCCCAGTCCGTCAAGCAGTGTGTCTGGCCTCCAGAATCAGACTGCCCAGCCAGTAAGTATTATAGTCCCCAGGGTATCCTTTCACAAAGCTCTCTTATTCAAGTCCGTATTCGTTTCATCACTCGACAAACGCTAGGTTTCTCGTGTATGCAAAATTAATGCGGTTGGAATTAGCCACAATAATAGTTATCCGCACTAGCTAAGAGTCATGTTATCCTTTATCGAAGCTCTCTTATCCACTAAGAAACCATAGCGCTCTTTTCGATGAATTAAGCCAATAGAAGTCCTCGTGCTTGACCCAGAGAGGTCAGGAAAGGTCTCTGTGTCAAAGCGAGGTATTTTTTTTGGGCTTATTTCAACACTCGAGCGTCACCCTAGGGTTCTTCCGAGTCACGAAACTAATATGCTCTAATATACGACGGTATTCTATTAACTACTTAGTTTTTCAATTGACTTTAAAAGTCAGCAACAAAACCTTAGTTTCCAAAATATCGTGACTATTTGTTTCTGTATTTGGCTTACCAAAACTTAATCGAATCTATGTCTAAAACTAGTGTTTTGTTGACATGAGTCAATTTAATAAACTAATCTGTTTATAAGATACCGCCCTATAGCGCTCTCTCTGCAGTGCATTAGCTATCAGCAAACATAGCGCTATGGTTTCTAAGTTGATACCCTGACTATTTTAGCTAATGAGGATAATTATTATTGTGGCTAATCCCAGCCACCTTTGCACACACGAGCAACCACATCATTCCATACTCAGTCGTCAAACTATCATTCTGCAAACAGCAAGTGATTAGGCATCCTCGAAACTCCGGCCATTATGACTACACTTTATCTCCATCAAATATGGACGGTACGTATTCATAATGGAGGGTATTTCGAGGATGATGATTATGGAACGTTTCGATATCGTGCAGACTTTGTATCGTCAATATATCGGCAATGATGTATTAATGAACAGCATAGTTTTGGTAGCGACTACCTATATGTAAATCCAACCAATTTTAATTGTCAGAATACATTAAACACCAATTCCCTTTTTAATTGTAGGTACATCCGACAAGTGCACTTTCATTTCTCTTTTGGTAAAATAGTGAAAGATACATTGGGTTAACTTTCATGGATGGGATGTCACATGTCTTATATATTTCTAAATATGGCACTATTCTGAATTAGCCACGGGCATGTCTAGTTTTCGGAAATATTGGAAATTATGTTTCATTTAAAAGAAAATATATGTAAATAAAAGTTGCAGAAATTCTGCAAGAACATTATTTCACTAGGTATAAAATTAAATTTGTCTGCGTTCGAATCCGTGTATTGATACCTTGTCGGATGTGGGTGTGGAATGTTAGAAGCAATGCGTGTATAATAGCATAGTATATTCCGCTTTGTTACCTTGGACAAACTGATACACGTGACATGTGTGGAAGATATGTACAAGCTAGCCAACTGAAATACTTGGTATAATATCACATCTTCATATACCCTTATGTAAATATATGCTTACATACTGCTTATGAGGTACCGAAGCATTGTTCATATTGCAAATTGCACTGGAGGTTATTGAGAATTAATATTTGAGAATTCCTTTACATAGCATTATGGTACATGATAACACTTGGTACGATTTAATGCTCAACTCAAAGTTGGTTCACAACTGACAATATATATGTTGAGCTTGAGTATGAAATAGTACTCAAAAGGTTAGTGATTTCGAGACAAGGAGTGGCATACTATAAACAGATTAAGTTTTTAATTGACTTAAGTCAGCAACAAACATCTTAGTTATCAACATATTTTGACCAATCTCTGTATTTGGCTTAGCCAAACTTTATCGAATTTATGTCTAAAACTTCAAACTAATCCAATATAGAAAACGTATTCAAAATGTGTGGCAAAGTTAGTGTTTTGCTGACTTAAGTCTTAAGTTGTTATTAGGATACCGCTCAAGATCTATACGATTCTGTACATATATGCTTTCTCTGCAATTCTGTAAACACGTGACTATTATATACCACCAGACCCATGCTACAATCGCTCGCTGTCGTTCCGTGACTTGAGGAACTGTAACGGGTACTTCACCTGCCCGAAAGCTTCAAGACTCAAGTACAATTGCTGCCCGGAGGACGAGAGATTCGACGAAGGTCAGCGGCAATGCGTCCCTTCCAAAGGTTGCAACGACCCTTGCCTTCCAGGGTCTTCAAACAGTTCTGTAGTTCCGGGTGAGTTCGCTATGCTAGACACGCGGGAGCATATGCCTGCTAAATGAAGTCTTAAAACATTCGCCAGTTCCAGGTACTGTTCGCAATGCACAACATGCCTGTACATATCCTTGTTGGAGTTACCTCTTCAAACAATTCGACAGGTCCTGGTAAGGTCTGTTATGCACAACATGTATTTAGATACTTGCTGACATTACGAACGTGGATGCAGGATTGCATTTGTCGCGTCAGTGTAAGTTTGACAATGTCACTCCTAGGTTAGAGAGAACCTGGTTCATCAATTATGTAACTGTTGATATTATGGAACTACTGGCTTAAGTAGTGTGAGGATAACATGCCTCTAGACTACAAAGCCTTGTTCTCAGAGTACATTGAGTACACACTAATGCTCATGGTTGTGTTCCCAAATAAAACGCCAAGGTAGACTTTCATGAAACTCTCATATCCACTACGAGAACATAGCGCTCTCGTAAGTGCCAGATAGCCATGCATAAGAGATGGCTACGAGAGTGCTTATGATGTCGTAGTAGATACAAGAGCTTCGAGAAACGAAACCCAGATAGCCATGTATAAGAGATGACTACGAGAGTATTTATGGTGTCGTAGTAGACACGAGAGCTTCGAGAAACGATACCCAGCTTGATCATGACATCATACTCAAAACGTTTCGTAATATATGTGGCAGATTACAACTAGGTGTGCCAGATTACAACTAGGTGCGCCTATTAAACTATCACAATTGTCGAAAATATATTATCTGGGTATCCTTTCACGAAGCTCTCTTATCTACTAAGAGACTGGTAGCGCTCTCTTAGCAGTGTATTAGCTATCGGCAAAGAGAGTGCTACCAGTTTCTTAGTAGATAAAAGAGCTTCGTGAAATGATCCCTGATCTGTAAACCAACCAAGGTATCCTTTCACGAAGCTCTTTTACCCACTAAGAGACCATAGCGCTCTCTCTGACGATAGCTAATGTGCTGCAAAGAGAGCATTATGGTCTCTTAGTGGATAATAGAGCTTTCTGAAAGGATACCCTGTCCTCTTAATTTAACTGAAGAGATACATGATAGCTCGTCTAACCATCCTCCAAACACAGGCCAAAATTGCTTCACTTAAAGCCCAGTCATATATTTGATGTATGTAATGTAGTAATAATATCCGTGCTTGTTCTTAGAGACGATGTACTAGGATGGCGAGCGCCTATATTGTCAGCTCTGTCAAACGCGGCTTCATATTTCGTAACATAATGCTTTGCCTATGCTTACCACTTGTTGTATGCTGACTGTAAGCATATTCTATATGCAGCCTGTAACAGATTCACTCATCCCAACAACAAACACAAGTACATCTGGATGACTGGAGGGAGGAACATTACCTTCAACTGCGCCCAGGGAACCGCGTTCTCTGAACTCTCTTGTAGCTGCACAGATGCTGTTGACCTTGTGAATATAGGTATTAGTCACTCTCATACATACATACATATATTACACACAACCTCGAGATGCAGGTACATGTACAGTGACTTCTGTTTTACATACGCTACGTTGTAGATGATATCGTAGATATTGATCATATAAATACCAATACTTAATTCCCACGGAAACACTTACTGTTTGTTAAATCATGTAACGAAGCTGACGGATTCAGTTATATTTCTAATTCTTGAAATTTCACTGCAGTTACTATCAACTGATATTAAAGGAATGCTTGTGTAATGTATCAAAGCAGATGGATCAACTTTGTAATGTTTTGGCAATCCATGATTTACCGTCAGTTAATATTAACGAATATTGGAGAAGTTATTATGTCATTTATAAGAGAAGATGGATCCACTTTGTTTGTGTGTAATCCACGATGTTTCACTGTAGTAGCTACGTGCATTACGGTTATTATATTTATTGATGGAATGATTGTCTTCGACTTGGTATCAAGGTTACAATTAGAAACATGAGCATTCTATCTCTAATCTGTTATCATTTCAGATAAATGTGAACCATACATTTACTTCCCGTTTGACGTCAATGTCAAGGACAAACTTGGGAGAACTGCTACCGGTGGCCTTGACTCGTGGGTCCAGAGGACGGAACCTGCCTCAGTAGGAGGAGGGTCTCTCTACTTCAATGGCCACAGGCAGGTCATTGCTTGGGCGCTGAACAACATGGAGTTCCGGTCCAACTTTACGCTGTACTTTAGGTTCAAGTCAGACTTCAAGAGCAACCAGAAGGGGGAACGGTTTGCTCTGGTCGACAACAGCGATTGCGAGAAGGAGGCTACGTTTGGAATTGCTCTGTTGAGATCCGGCCCCAAAACGGGATCTATACATGGTGGATTCAGATTGAAGAATGGACAAGCTGTGACGACTAGTTCACGGGATATAGTAAGATGATTTAAAACTATAAGAAACTGTCTGTTGCCTTCAAGAAAGTCTTTGCTATAAGTGGTAATTGATGCTATATTTGTTGCATAAATATGTAGTATAATAATGTGTCTTGTAGTGTTAATATTACAGTCCAGTCGGTTTTATACCCTAACCATTGATCCAGATTAGTAACCGACTATAGCACATGCCTGTACGAAATGACGTAATTCTAAGGTAACGTTAACCTTTTTAATAGTATCTGCATCTTCTCTAGCCTCTCAACATCTGGCATGAAGTGATCTTACTAAAGAACGGACCGGTGGCTGAGCTGCGTGTAGACGACGAGGTGTACCCTATTGATGGAATGGGTGAGTCATGAATGTCGACTAGTTTTAAGTTCTAAACATTATTATAGACCACAATTGAATTGGGTAAAAGTAATGCTTACGAGACTCGTTCCTCATAACATAAGCAAAATACTAGAATACAGAATTAAATAACATATACAAATGTATACAAATATACAAATTGGAAAATGATAGGTGACAATTATATGTACATTGCAAACGGACATGCATGAACGGACAAATGGACAAAATAAACTATCACAAAAAGCGGTTAGTTGACACGATGCATTTGCGAAAGGCTTAAAAACGAAATAAATAGAATCATAATATAAGGAGGGATTTTCATTTAGAATAGTTTCTAGATCCGGTACAGAATGATCATTGAACATTTCTAGAACTCGTGTCATGATATGAACAACTTTACATAATGGTTGCGTCTTGGCTAATAACTATTATGTATTGCAATATCTAGTTACGCTAACGTAGAATGACAAGGGTTTAAATCTATACTGAAGCTATTTATTAATTTTTATCTGTTTAAAGTTGTTTTTTAATTGATTAACTTTCTTTACGCTGTGGTGTTGTAGGTCTGGAGGCAGATATAGCTCGGGTGGACTGTTCCATGACGGTGGGCAAGGGAACTGGATTGGTCAATTTTGTCGGATACGTTGACGAGGTGGGTGCAGAAAATGTCCAATACTGCCTATGTGCACGTCAAGGACACTCTTGCTTAGAACACGTGTGGCTGCAATTGATGGTCAGATTGTATGGATCCGCTGCAAGTGTAAGCCTGTTTGCACGCAAAACCTTTATCGCTACAATACTAGCTTTAGCTCAAGTATTGTAGCAATAAAAATGTTTCATACAATAAACTTCTACTTGTAGAGGGTCCCCAAAATTTGTCTTACAATCAATAGTTCTGACGGGCCAATGTCCAATGACATTATCTCTCCCTGTCAAAATATACCAGGTATTTCACGTGTTTACATTGCTATATGTATTATAAAGTAATATTTATTTATTTATACACAGGTGAAGTTCTACAAGTGTGTCCCACCGGAGTACGTCAGTTAAGGAATTACTTTGATTGGTTGACTCAATGGTGAAAGGATCACCACGTGACACTTTCACTGACAAGATGATTCCGATTTCGAAGAAAATAACGAGGTCACTCCACCATGACCATGATAATATCTCTGCCGTTAAACCAGCTACAAATAACGGTGACGAACAACCACAATGAGTTGAAAGTGTTTCATAAAATGTTCATCTAATGTGTATACGTGTACATCTTGATTATGAATGTTTAAACATGTTTTATATAAGAAAACGTAGTTAAAATTCTTTTGGAAAAAGCTGTTGTCCTTAATTTAATCAATTGCATTTTTGAATGGAACTTGAGGGTAAGTTCCATCTTCCTTTATTGCTTTATTTATACTTATTTACGTATTCAACTTTTTAAATAGGTGGACATACATATCAGAGAAACAAAATTAGTCCGGTGTATGCTTGTAATATATGACAATGCTTCAATAGCCATCGTCCGGTGTATGCTTGTAATATATGACAATGCTTCAATAGCCATCTTCCAGTCGACTAGTATTGTTTCTCTCATATTTCTAATGACGATCTAATCCAAATGATACCGACTAATACGCTGGCTAAATAGTCTAGGCATAGTCAACCAACTTTAGAGAAAGTAGTTGGTTTCAACGATGCTACAAGTGTGCCATGGTGTAGTGCAGCCGGCGTGTGGACATCTTGGTTCGGAATTAAATAAACAGCATACTATTGTATATAGGTGACCAGATGGTGCAATGACCAGGCCACGACTCGACCGACATACAACTGGAAATGGAGCTCAACACCCAAAAGCAATCCAGCCATGTTTGTACCATCCCTAATGACGTGTGCATTGAATAAACTTAACCAGATCTGCAGGGGAAAAATACGCAGGACGACGATCACCGTATTCTAAAGACATGTCCACAAGGTGTCGCCTCCCTCGGTTGACCTTTAATTTACAGAAGGTAACCTTAGTTAATCGTAGCCATGGCAACAGTGACTGGTTTCCAGCACCAGGTGCGTCGCTCCCAGTTGCAACCTCACGAGTCAACATTCTCCTTTTGAAGCGGATACTCCTAGAGATTAGCAATGTCTGGAAAGAACTGGTTCACCATCGTCGATCAGTTGGGCGTCATATTCTGGAAATCTCAAAGTATTTGATGAGGTTCTGTCAAATGCTTGTTCAAACAATTAGTTTGCTTGGGAAAATGTGTGTTAAAAAGGAAACTCTCAACTTAAGATACAATTATCTGAGCTGTCACTTCTAGGTTGTGGTTATGTCAATGTTGACGCGACGAAAAATAGCTCAACCGGTTTGGCGGAATAAAATAGCAAAATACATCAATCCCAAACTGTAAATATATATGCGGACATGTACACTGTATATATTGAAACAGCACAATCATTTCACCTAAAATATAATGAAAATACTGGCGAAAAGTCAGCACTTTGTGTTGACAAAATTACATAAAATATTGTATTTTATATTAATCTGATACATGTACCTGTATTGTTGTGAAATGGTATGATGATAAATGCAGGTTAATAAAATATATGTTATTTACATAGACTTACTTATATTAAATAGTATGTTACTATCTGATTCAGGAAAGTTGCAATGAGCTTAATTTACTTATTTTCTAACACAACCTATATGTATTAAATAGTACGATCAATAGATATGTCAATACATTCAAATTAAAATAGCTAAACACATATTTTTTCTAAATTCTCAGAAGAATTATATTTACATTAGAATACTGGATTCTGAAAACGTAACACTATTGAAGTGTTGAGGTAGAACGATTAAAATACAAGTGTAGGTGTAACGTTAGAATGTATTCTCTACGTCTATATTAGCATCCCACAGACATGGACGACATGTTAGTAATAATAATGACTCATGGACAAAAGGTAAATTACTATCCCACGTTCAAGTTAATGTTGGTTGGGAATATTAAATCCCCCTCATTTATCATAAGCATACACCAATGTATATGTAATGGTTAACGCATGGATCAGGACGTTTTACCGTATTTGGTCTAGTTCGTCATGTATTACGTGATGCAATGTTTTTTAATGATAATAGACATAACAAGAATAGAACTATGTTCTTCAGAGTGTACCGGTATCTTATATGTGGTGTCGCCTTTTAGCATGCATTAAGGGCTGGATTTAAGGCATTATTTGTGGACTATTATTATTATTATTATTAATAGAAAATAATTAGTTACAATTTATGTACAAATATATATCTGTTCAAAAAATAATGTATATATAATAGACAAGGCCTGATGAATGCCTGAATGGCATGAAAGCGTTAGCGTAGATAGGAATTATTTTATTTATATATATACTTGAGTGTGTGGGTTTCTTTTAAAGAAACTTTATTTATTTATCTATATATATATATATATATATA